>PVJH01006847.1:0-97979 GCA_004026705.1 Nesogale talazaci
CGACAGTACACCGTGCTCCATATTACAATGACATCAGAATGGGCCTGATCATAAAAGTCCTTCTACTAGACATGTATAGTCCAGTCTGTAGTCCTTTCACAATCATCCTGTTGAGTGTCAGAAAGAAAGCACAACCTATAAAAGGTAATTGTGATAATTTTAACTACATTAAGCTAGAAAAATCTTGACCATAAAAATAAGTTTAGGATACTTAGAAGTTCTCCAATTTTAATACAACTTTCATAGTTAGAAAGTATCCACTTATGCAAATAAGCTTTTTTGAGGAATTATATTGATTTTATGTCACTTTTCTATCAAAGTACTGTCCTATGTAATTGAACAGACTATCATTATAGTTTTCTTTGCAGGACAAATTAAAAAGGATTCTAATTACCATATTTTTCAGACCATAAGATGCACTCGTCCCCCCCAAAGTGGGGGAAAATGAGGGTGCATCTTATGATCTGAAGGTGTAGTACCCCAAAATATTTTAGTATACTGATACTATTTAGTTCAGAATTTTTTTCTTATTTTCCTGCAGTAAAATCTGGGTGGGTCTTATGGTCTGAAAAATACAGTATATGGAAAATTTTATGTTCATCACATTTAAACAAGCATATATGTTATGATCTAAAAAACTGACACATCATCAAGTTTGATTGAGACTCATATTGACCCTATATAGTGTTTATGAGACTATAAATCTTTATCGGAACTGATAGTATTACCTTCCTCTTTCAGGGTAGCTGATGGTTTGGAACCACTGGCCCCCCCCAGGTGTTACAATGCACACCCACAGTAGCACTTTGTAACAATGTATCGCCAGAATTATTTTAAACTATATTATCTCACCCAAAGAACTCCTCTTAATCTTTGGTCCAAAAATCCACTTAAAATGTGTTATGTAATCCAAACTATTCATTTCCAAACATTTCAAAAGACAGCACAAAATGAATTATAGCAAACAAATTGAATCTAAGACTAAACTAAGAATATGTGCAATTCCAAAGTATCTTGTTTCGTATTTAAGATTAGTTGAATAAACATATACTATTGTTAACATTGCACAGAAGAATTGATACTATCCAAGTTTTATAAAGGACCAAGTTTTATATAACAGGTAAATTTTAAAAAGTATAACAAGCACAACAAAAAGTTTTTTATCTGCGTTTTAGCCTCCATTAACAAAAACCAGATATAGCGTTAGTTCAAACGACGGCAACACGTTAAAACACAACAGAATATTTGTCGACATTTCACTACACATAGGATACTTTGTTATTTTTCAAATCAATGGTTTTACCTGGCACAGCTTAAAATGTGAATGCAGCTATATAACCCCAGAAAACATATGGATCATGCTCTCCTTCCCCAGGAGACCCCAAGGTCATATCCATCTCAAAAAAACAGGCAGAAAATGATATATAATTATGTAAATGGTTAACTCATGCCAGAGCAAAGCAGCAATGGTGTGTCCAACACTATATATATTTTAACACTACGTGAACAAACATTACCATTTTTCACCTTTGCCTGGGAAAGAAGAGGTCCCTGGGAAGAAGAGGTGAAAGTGGACTTTAAGCACTAGCACAAAATTAGTTTCCTATGACATCGAGCTTGCAGGACAAGAGGAGACGATTTCACAAATCTAGGACGTGAAAGTGGAGATAAGGAAATGGTAGGTAGGGATCGGTGGTAGGGATCTCTATCTGGACCTTGGACACAGTGACCAGGCCAACAGCCTGTTACAAATGCAGGTTTTTGCCAAAGAGGGACAGCGGAAAGGTAAGGTGTGGAGAACAGATTATAATTTTTTTCTCCCACTTTGGATTCGGATCTACTCCATAGATGTGTTGATGTTAGGTGCCAGTGTGCCAATTCTGACTCTTTGTGCCCCTAGACACAATAGCCTGTTCCAGCACCATCTTCACAATTTTTATGCTTGTTACAGACTGTTACAGACACTATGTCATTCGGTTGTTGAAGATACTTCTTCTTTTTAACAAACCCCCCGCTTTACCAAACATCATGTCCCTTTTCTCGGACTAGTCCATCCTGTTAAGATGTTCAAAGTGAAGGAGGTGGCATCTCATTATTCTTGCTACCAAGGAGCATTTTGGCTATTTTAAAAATTACCCATTTACTCTCCAACAAATTTAAAAAATTGTTTGCTTGTGAATCGGGTGAACATGTGTAGAGCAGATCATCAGCAGTCCCTGAATCCCTGTACATTTTGCCACTTTGTATCCATTGCCGGACTCTGTTTCCAGCCCTTCTCCTTTCCTAACTTTTGCGAACTTTGACTCAGAGCTTTCCTTTTGATCTTCAATGGTTGATTCTTCTGAGGTGTGTGTACTTCATCAGTGCTATTGTCCACCTGGTTGATTTGTCCACTGTTTGACTGAAACTAGAGCCACGGAGGTAATGCAGCTGTAGACTTGAAGAGAAAAGTGGTTAGGCTTCTCTGTCCATTGGATGCATTTCTAAGACCATGTGGGTGGGGTCCAACTTCACCATCAGGTTACAGCTGGATGATGTCTCCTCTGGGTGGAGCAGATTTCACCTAGCTATAATGAATACTGGGAGGGCTTTCTAGCATGACCCTTTTTGCGGGGGAGGAATTTGCATCAGTGGCTGGCTGCTTTCCTTAGCCCCCTGTAGTCCATGTTGTTCCCCTGACGTGGGGTTTGCTGCAGCAGTTGCTGCTTCCATATCCATTTGAGCCTCCACTGCAGTCACTACCAGAGCTGCCACTTTCACAGCTGCCACCATCACCTGGCCTTAGCCTACTCTTTCCTGAGCCTTTGACTTTCTATCCAGACAAATGCATGGCCCAGGAAGGGTCTTCTGCTCAGCATCTAACCCCGCATGTGTGCCTGCGTAGGGAGCCTTTGTAGCTTGATAATCCGCAATCTTGAAATGCATTATTTTCCTTATGTAAACGCTTCTCTTTATAGACATATGCAAGTGTCCTAGTTTTGCTTCTTTAGAAAACCCAGCCTAATACAAAGGGTGACTAAGAACCCTAGTTTTGCGAGTTTCTTTTGTCTCTTTTTGATGAGTAAGCTTGTTCTCTTTCTTATATTTTTGCCAACTTTCTTATCTCAGTGAAATAAATCAGGGATATTCAACTTAGAAATGGGAGTTAAACTGTTTTATAACACAGAGGTTTTTTTTTTTCCTGAGGATCTTTTTTGATCTTTCTCCTTGAAAGTGGCTTTCCACTGTTGATACAAAAAATGTCCTGCCATAAAATCTAGTGGGCACATAGACAGACACAAATGCAATGAACATAGCTGTGGGCATAAGTCAAAGTTCTAGGAAGCCTCATTTTAGCCGATAATATCTTTAATCAATGTGGGACATTTCCCCACATTCCTGGGAAAGCCAGAAGTTATATAAAGGTGAATCAAAAGGCATTGCTACAGATCACAGAAACCTTTATTAAAGAAAATATCGAAATGTGAAGCACCTGTTTTTGACACCTATCTTTCCTTTAGGTCTATACACTTCTGAAGGAGACGCTTCCATTTCTAATCCTTCCCTGAAACATTCTGGATTCTTCAAATGTGGCAGTTTGGGTATTCTCAAGAGACTTAAATCACGTTCCTCTTCAATGATCTTTGAATTTGGGGGATAAGAAGTATCCAAAGGGACAATGTGTTAGTCTGGGTAGACTAGAGAAACAAAATTCATAAACACACAGATGCTTCTAAGGGAGGTATTTATATACAAGAGCAACTGAACATTGAGAAAACATGCCAGTCTAATCCAGTCCAAGGTCATAAGTCCGATGTTAGCCCATATGTCTGATGCCAATCTATAAGTTCTCTTCAAACTCACATGTGCTTTACATGCAATTACACTAGGACAATCATAGGCCAGTGGGTGCAGAGTCTTGTGTACCCAGTGGTGGTAGATGCATCTCGGTGCTGGCTGGGGTCTCCTAGTGGCTCCTCCAGTTTCCAGGGCTCGGGGGGTATCAGCATGCTGCCATGTGTCTTCTCAGTAGAGCATCTCCAAGGGATTGAGTAGTGAGTCTCTCACCTCCAAGGGGGAAATACGGCCGGATTTCCCAGAATTCTCAGGAGAAAGCCAGGCCCACAGAGGTGTCATTGGCTGTCTCCAGATTGACAGGCTAGACTCCACCCTCACACCCTTAATCCTCAAAGTGACACCAGATGAGGTGACTGCCACAGGCAAGTTGAGGGATGTAAGATTGATAGGGTAAGATTCCCAGCAACAGGACTCATAGGACTGCCATTGGCTTCCCTTAAAGAATGAGCAGGTTCACTGTCATAATGGACAAAAGTATTCCATAGGTCCACTTTCCGAGTCTTTTTCTTACTCATGTAGTTTTCAATTTCCATGAAACTTCTCCCTAACAAATCCACGTGTCCTTTCAAAATTAACCCTTGGGTGTCCCACCCCAAACAGTCACTACAATCTCCTGAGCTAACCTTTCTGATATGAATTAAGCTTTGAGGTCTTCTTCACCTTTTAAAAAATGCTTGATGGATATAAAAACTTTTTTACCACTGGTAAAAATCATTATGTTTTAATTCTACCTTTCCATTAACATTTTTTCTCAAAATCTTTTTATTGGGAGCCAATCTAGATATCATTCCATAGTTCAATAGCATCAAGCAGTATTGTATAATTGCTATCAAACTTCAAAACGTTCTCTTCTGGTGTGAACTCCTTGATATCAGCTTTGCTTCCCACCACCACTACCCACCCCCCCTGTGCTCTCAGGAATACTTATTCTACTTGCTATCTCTGTAGTTTTATCAGCATTGTGTTTCGTATACCAGCAAAAAGAAAAACACATATCACAAAAATTACATAGGGCTATGGGACAAAGACAGGACTTTTCCACAATTATATACGCCAAAATATTAAGCATACTATTTACCAGCATTTGGTTGGAAGTCAAGTTAGCTATTCTCCCTGAAGCTCCCAGTTATCTGAGACCTTTCTGTGTCTCACAATAGAGCTGACTCCCCGGCTGTTTGCTTCCATTAAAGCCTTTGGGCAGATTCACATGCTGCGGTTAGTGACCTCTAGTGTAACCTGGTTAGCCACATCCAGAAGTCAGGTCTGGTCTTGCCGCATGGGAACCCAGATACCTCCCTTCCCTGTAATGTGCACCTATAACACAACCTCTTCCTGTGACATATGCCCTTACCTGTAATTAGGGGCCTGGCATGGCTCCAGAAGGTATATAAGGATCCCTCTCGCGCCACCCCCCCACTCTCTTGAGCCTCCCTCAGGGCCAGACTCTCTCAGTCCCTCTTCCTCATGTAATCTATCCCCCCACTTGCCATTGGTGGAGGTGCGAATGTTATCATGATGTGATATATATCTGACTCTTAAGATTTCTGTCCCATGCTCTCCATAACTTTACCATAATGAATAATAATTATTGCCATATTGAACTCATGATATATCAGAGGCTGGCCTTCTGATACAGAGGTACCCAAAATGACAAAATATATCAGAAATAAACCCCAACATGAAAATTCACATACAGACACACACACAAAAATTCTTGAAAAATATGAAAAAAAAAAGTTAAAAACCAGATCAGGATCAACATGTATCACAGAGACAAATCAACTGACAAGGTTTAAATCACTCAAGTCGTTTTTATCATTTTGGTCTCTCAATATAAGGCAGCACTCCTGTAAACCTGCTGTAATATTTCCATAATTTGACAAGAGGTCCACTCTATTTTTTAAAAAATTTGCTATTAGATTTGACCCCCCAAATCTTTTTTTTAATGACACAAAAAGTATCTTTTTTTCCATTATATTAAGGTACCTGCATGAGATTAAGGCCAATGTATTACTGAGAGATTTTTTCTGCAACCGGTTGCTAAGAATATACCCATGCATGTCTGAACTAGAACCCTAGAAGAACTTTATTTTTTTAACTTCCCTCATATACTTTCAACAGCCTTGCTTAGTGAACAATCTACATCATGAAGAAGGAGCCAATGATTCAAAACTAGACTGCCACGTATTTCTAATAAAAGTCAATTTCGTATCTAGAGAGATTTATGAATAGCTCAGAAATATTAGTAATTTCAGTGAAACTGGCAGATTAATTGACCTCAGAAAAGCAAGGAAATCCTCTTAGAATCACACGTGTCTTATTGCTATTTTGGTTCCATGGACACAGCAGATAGAGATTAGAAATCTGTGTTCCTTTGTCTATGAACACTTCAATCATGCAAGCTTAATTACTCCAGCATTATTCTTTCCCTCTATAATTAATTTGGGGTGCTCTTCACTTTAACACAAAAATGATACTTCTGGTATAAAAGGAGGGAGTAAAGTCAATTAAATTCACAAGATGCCACTGGCTTAAATTTGTATCTACTGCTGTCTGAAGCTGAGATATTGAGAGATACAAGAAACAAAAGATGACTTTAAGGAACCAGCACATTGCTATTCATATAAAGAAAGATGCCAAAGTGGAAAATGTTACATGGCCCCATTTAGGGCTTAATTCAATTAGGGATATACCACCGTCAAATCTGACACACATAAAGTATCAATCACAGCAGTCTTCAGAGCTACTGGGGTTCCCTTCATAATCTCCCTCCCTTTCTGTTACTGTAAAAAGTGTGTATTCTGGGAACTTTATGTGTGGGTCTATCTTGATAAATCAACTCTAACATGCCAATTTCTCTAAGCCTTTGGATACATTTTTCTATAGAATAGCAAGTTAGGTCTCCTAATTCAGTTTGATTTATTGTAGGCCATTGAGCAGTCCTGGCTTCAGAAAAATAACCAACCCTCCCACCCCATCCCATCCCCGTCAAAAAAAGAGAATCGATCCTATACTAATCTCTCTAGTTGAAACACTGAATGAAGAATGTGTTCCTGGGTAGACCCTTATCAACAAAATCAGAATGATCTAACTTTATGTTCCCAAAAGCACACAACGTTAATAATCATCCCCACATATACTCTCCAAGGTTTTGTTTGTAAATATTAGAAAACTAGACAGGTGGTGTACGTCTTCCTGGGTCATCATTTACACTTCACTTTCCGGGGTTCATTGGAACTTATGTCTAACAAACTTAAGTCCAGAAGCAGTAATTTGTGGTGAGGGTGTTTCCTGGAAAAACATCTGACTCAAGTGTCATATGGCTCGCACTGCTGACTAATTTTAAATGTGGGTGAAGGAGTGAGGTAATTTCATGTAAACTTGATATACAAAAGTGCAGGGGTGAAGTTTAGCCTCTCAATCAGGTCACAGTCTGATGGTGACTCCTTGTGGGTGCTACCTTCACATCAGGAGGGTTCTGGGAACCTCCCCTTCTCTCTCGGCCTTTACCTTCCTGCTGGGTGACGCCGATGGCTACCAGAACCACTGCCACTGGATCCACACTGCGTTCTGCAAAATCATGTAGGGCTGCATGAGGGACTAATGGACTAGTATCAGACCTATGGATTTCAGTAGGAATGAGCTGGGTAGTCTTCTTGTTCTACATAATGAATTCTTGGTATAACGGTGTTTCTTACACATATGTGAGTGTCCCTGGATACGTTTCTCTAGTTAACCCAGCCTAAGGGGGAAACAATGCAAGGGGAAAACAGTTTTATCAGGAAAAGGCTGAGCAATCTCTTTAGATAGAAGGATAATGCTGTTGGCTGAAGTGATTCGGTGCAATGTAGGGGCTGCTGGTCCTGCTCCAGACAGTCTGCTCTTACTCCTCGCCCCTCCCCTCCACCCCACGTTTCAGTGTCCCATTAATTCCCAATCAGTGTTCTCACTTAAACATCGGAGAGCATTCAAGTTAGGAATTGAGTTGGGTCTAAATTTACAGGGTTCCTTTGAGCTGGAATTGGCTCCGTGGCAGGCAGTTGCATTTCAGACACAAGTAGAAACTGAAGTCTCTTATGTGGGGCTTGAACCGCCACTCTGCGGCCCTCAGCTTTTCTCTTGCTTTATCCCTTTTTTCTACCTTAAGTCATACCAACCAAACAGCTTCTATCGACTTTTCATTCTGGCACAACTTCAAGAAAATTCTCCTAGCACACATTCACCCAGAACTTTACTTCTCACAATCACTTGGTCTACGGATAGTACTATTTTATGTACTGACATTGCCATTTTATACTATGGATTAATAACACCCTCTTTATCAAAAGAGGGAGAGTTATCAGGACTAACAGAAGCAGAGTTATCAGTGTCATGAAAATGGATGAGATTTGAAAACCTATTTAGAAAACTCATCCTTATGATTTTGTTTCTCTATAACCACGTCTGGACCAAATGTCCTACACCTGTATTTTCTAGAGAAACAAAGATAGTAATGCTTACATAAGTATATAAATGCAGAAATTTCTATCCAGAAAATGTCTCACAGTTGTAGAATTAAATCAGACCATAGAGAGGCAAGTTCCGATGTTAAGTTAGAGTTTTCTTCTGGATCAAATAGCTACAAGGGTTGATGAACCCAAGATCAGCAGGAATAGGTGCAGAGGTAGATGAATCCAAGGTTCATTGGTCAGATGACATGTCATTGATGGCTCCTAGGATCAGCAAGCAATATGACAGGCCATTGGCTCGAGTCCAAAGGACTAGAGGTCAATGAGTCAAATGCAGGATCCAGTAAAGAGCAGGGAGCATTTACCATAACTAAGATAGGAAGAAGACCACAGCCCCAGGGAAGCTTCCTTTCAGATGCATCAAGCTTGTGACTTGAGTAAAGGGGCTGCCTTCCACCCTAATAATCCTACAACGATGGACTCCATGATGTAGTTGATTACATTGTATGATGTCACACAATAGTGATTACTAGGCCTTAACTTCCAACATACAAAGAATTCTGGGACAACCATATTGAAACCAAACTAACCATCACATTAGCAAAATAATACCATGAAAGGACAACTGCATAGAAATTCAATCAAAGTCTATTTAAAAATTGTTCATGATAATTGTGATCGAAAACCCTTTTTTAGGTTTATTATAAAAACTCAATAAAAAGTCTGTATCTATACTCTCTGATCATTCCACCTATTTGGAGATTTTTAAACATATTTAACCATAGGCCACATAAAACTATTATCATACTTAATAGCTAAAGCCTTAATGCTTTCCCTCTAGGATCAGAAACAAAGCATGCTATCTTGTTCTCTTCCTTGCTATTGGCCACAGTAGTAGAGGTATAGCCTGGGCACTAAAAGAAGAGAGTGAAATAAAAGGAACACAAATCAGAAAGGAAGAAGTGAAACTATTTTTATTTGAGAATTATACAATTTCCTATGAAGAAAATTCCAACAAGTCCACCAAAAAGCTGCTGGAACTAAGAAGTGAGTCCAGAAAAATCTCAAGATAGAAGTTAATCCAAAGAAATCCATCATCTCTCTAAATAATCAATGAACAACTGAGAAACATATATATATATATATATATATATATGATATCATTTACAAAGTTCATTATATAGGAAGTAGGCCACACCCTCAAGGAAACTTTCTTTCAAATGCTTCAAGGCTGTGAGCATAGTAATAGAATTCCCAACTAGCAGCTCTTCTATAGGATAGGGTTTCCAAAGCTTTCAATCTTGAAGGAGTAGGAAGCTTCATCTTTCCTCTGCAGAGCAGCTGGCAAGCTCATGTGGCTGAGCTGTGGCTAGCAGCTCTTTGCATAACAAACTACACCATCCCCAAACCAACAAAGCTGACTGCCAACTCAAAGCCACCCCCTAGGATAGAGCATACGTTTAGGAGACTGTAACTCTTTGTGGAAGAAGGAAGCCCGGACGCTGTGTGCACATGCCACCTTCATAGAAAATGAATTCATTGGATTCTACCTAGTGAAGGAGGTATACATTTTCCTTGCTGAAAATTACAAAATGGTGCTAGGATATTTTGTACGTAGTTTTTATTATTTATCAGTTGTGTATAGGGGCTTTATATCAGTCAGAGTTGACTCAATGACATTTAACTACACAGTAATTATTCTATATGTAGCAATGTAAGAGCTTACCATTCAACATTTTGGTCACCATTCAACTGTGCTCACCTTTCCATCCCCCAAGAAATCTACGTATCTATTAGAATGGCTAAATTCCAAAATATTTATAACCCCAATTAATGTTAATGAAAGGCATAGCTAACAATAGTTTATGGGGTCAGTGCTTTATATAAATGCATGTGTGAGTCAGAGTTAAACTGTGGTTTTACTTCATCTTTATTGCTTCTCTATAGAGATCATGATCAGACACAGTAATTGCAAAGTTGGGATTTGAACCCAGCATGCATATTACTTTACATTTCACTATCTTTTTTCACCCCTTTTATGGTCCCCCTAAATCTTAATCTGTGTGGCTATCGTACCCAGTGCAATGCTGATATTGAAACCTATTACTTAGGATGATGATTCCTACCTTAGACCAGTCACCCATTCTCCATACATAGCATTTCGAGTAATCTTCGCAATCCTCTGTCTCCCTGGGTCTGGTGGAGAGGACACATTTCTTTCTAGGGTTAGTGCACCTCACAGTCCGATGACGTACACCTTTGCCACATTTGACCGAGCACTGGAAGACAACATTTCTGTGTAAGTTGATGGAAAACATTTGGAAACAAACAGTGATTATAGCGAATATAACTAATTTTAATGAACTGTAAAATTAAAAATAGTTGAAATGTTAATGTTTTCTATAAAAATATGTACACATACACACATACAGTATGTAAACATAATTGCTACAACAGTCAGAGAGTGTAGTGGTTACATATCTAGTGTCAATCTGGGACTTGAGAGGATTAAGAGTGAAGTGGTGGATTCTAGGGTCAACTGGGTCATAGCAATGAGGCCTCTATGTGGCCTCAGAATTCTGGAAAGTCTGGTATCTCTCCTTGGAAGTGGTGCTGGGAGACAAAACACATGGAATTACACCAGTGTCCTGAGCTAGAGAAGCCACAAGACCTACCCTGATGCAACCAGATCTCTGGAGCCAGAGAAGCCACATGGAGATCCCTGCCATCCCTCAAATGCTTACAATGCCACTCCATCCAAAGACTTTCTTTCTACCCACTGGCCTGTGACCATCCTGCATTTGGCATCCTGGCATGTGTTTCGTGAGTGTGAAGAGGACTTTATAGAATGGTTTCAGACATAGGGGCTAATAATACAGGACTTATGGACTTGGACTGCACTGGGATGGGATGCTTTCTTTTTTTTGGCGTGGGGGGGGGGGGCATCACTGCTCTCTAGTGTAGGAGCAGGAGGCCCAGCCCCACTGCTGGAATTGAACCTCCGTCCCAGTGGGCCGCAGTCCTGCGCACAACCACTATGCCACCGGGGCTCAGCCTCAGGATGCTTTCTTACCCTTTATAAAAAAAAAAAAAAAAAACTCTCTCATACACATATCCATACTTATGAATTTTTTTCTCTATTCTACCCAGACTAACACGGGGGGAATGAAAGGAAATGGAGCATGTACTACACCTCAGACCACACTCCTGCTTCCCACACCGTCATGCAGTCCTGGCCCTCGCAGCGCTGGGCAGCGTTGGGCTTGGGCCCCGTGCAGTCCCTTTCCCGTGCTCTGATCAGAGTTCCATTGCTCAGCTGTTGGGTACAGGCCACGTGTCTGCTCTGCATCCCCTTTCCACAAGTCCGTGAACATGGTGTCCATTCTGTCATCATCCATCTAAAAGTGGAACAAGAGTCGTCGGAACACCTTTTAGAAAAATTACCTAGTAGACGTCTTGGCATACCCAGAGTTAGAAGACTGTCACACAAGAACTTTATTCCTTTTTTATCAACAGTGTAGTTTTTTCAGGATGCTTTTCTTGCAGTCTTTTTTTTTGGGGGGAGGGGGCTAGGCATCACTGCCCTCAGGTTGTGGGAGTAGCAGGCCCAGCCTTTGCTCCGTGGAGCTGGAATCGAACCTCCATCCTAGTGGGCCGCAGTCCCACGCACAACCACTACACCACCGGGGCTCAGCCCAGAATGCTTTTGATTTCTGTTGCTTGGACTTACCTCTATATCTTCCGTCAGGACCTTACCTTTATCAGATTCTCAAAGAAAATATCAGATGAAGTTTGCAATATTACTGTGGGATTTATCCTTTATTGCTTACCATCTTCACATGAGAGATATCTTATAAGTATAAAATGGCTAGCAGAGATGAGTCCTTCCTCTTTTTGGTGTTTTAAATATTCACAACAACCCATGTGGTAGGTACCACAGCTATCACGACCACTTTGCAAAAGTGGAAACTGAGGTACTCAGAGTTTTAATAATTTGCCAGAATTACCTTTACCCAGCACTTGTACCATGTCTGGAGAGTGCTGCCCACTGAGAGATGTGTGGGTTCTAGACAGCACATGCATAGGACGGCGCCCCCTCACTAACTTCATTAACCACTTTTGCTATACAGGCAAGTGAGTATTTTGAGAGGGACATGTCTTCCCATACAGAGCTATAAGCTGCACCATTGAGCTACCCATTCACTAGCTGAGATCACGATCTTTAAGAGGACACATTTAGAAGGTGAAATTTGAAGTCACCTTATTTTAGAGGTCTCAGGGCACCAATATGATACCAGGATTTCCCTATTAATATATATGTATTTTGATATTTAGACAAATATATTTTATTCTCCAATCAACAGGGGGGAGGTACAGATTTAGGTGATGTTCATTTCTAATGAATTGAGGGCTGTCCTGTTGTCCTGTGCTGCCAAGAAGCTTTTAGCTCCTGGCAGTGCGCTGCAGTACTGAGTTGGCTTGCCCACTGGGGTTTTTCTCGTTTGCGCTCCACTCCGCTGCCGGGGAGTTCAAACCTACCTGGTGGTACCACCAAAGAGAAACCCCGGCTCTCTGTTTCCCTAAAGGTGTGGTCTACTGTCTAGCTTATTCCAACAAGTAACACAGCTACAGGGCAGGGCGGAACTGCTCCACACGGTTGCCTCCACAGTCACTGCTTTACGGGAATTGAAGATCAGGGCTTTTCACATGCAGAGAGACTGGTGGGTTTGAACCCATGGCCTTTCGGTTAGCAATCAAGTGCGGCCAGGCAAGCCAAGCCTCTTCTCTCCTTTGTACGCGTGGGCTTGTCACGAGTTGGAAGGAAGTACGTGGCAACAGCAGCAGCAATCGGTACAGCGGCAGACCTTTCCTTCCGTGATGCCACTGGCTAGAGTTAAGCAGCCAGACTTTGGGTGACTAGCCAAGTGGAACACTTTTTCCATCACCTGGGACTGAGATCTACCCTAAGGGCCACGAATTTAAACACCTCCCCAAATCTATTTCAGGACCGAACGAAGGCCTGTTCCAGAAAAGCGATTCGTGAAATTTATTTCTGTGGCTTTTGCCAATGAAAATTCGCTCTAGATTTCCCATTATTTGGACAGACTTACAGAGGGACTGAAAACATTCCCCACACCTCCGCCTTTGCCCCAGCTACTCTCCTCAATCCGATTTCCGAGCTGTCTTAGGACAGTAAGAAGACCTGTGCTTATTTCTGAATTCCTTACTAGCTATACACATTCTTATAAGACTTAACAGCTGTAAGTTTCCATTTTCTCATTTGTAAAAGTGTTTATTATTTTACCAACTAATGTACAGTCACTGTGTAACAGGCAGTACATACTTTGTAGTAATTTTTAAATGCTTTAAATTTACATGCTCATTCCTCCAGCCTCATCTCTCTGAGTTCTTTAGAACGTAAACTATATGTCCATTAAGGTCTGAAAAAAAAACAACTTCCTCCCCTCCACCCCCCACTTCCCAGCATTTGCTTGTGTAGAATCCTCTGCTTAAAATTTCTTGCCACGAACCTTAACACAAACTTCCAAGCCCCTTTCTCTGGAAATGACTTCCAGATCCAACCAGCAGAGAACATTCATTCCCTGCCATCCTCCACCTAACATAAAGCTTCCAAAGAGCATTTTGTTAGAGAGCTATTTCCTAGGGAAGTGAAAGAAGTCAAAGAAATCCCAAGAAATTTGAAGATTTTAAAGTATATAAATTCCTCAAAGGCAGAAATCAGTGTCTTATTCTTGTCTGCAAGAAAACAATGTTTTATTCTTATTCTTTCCACATTGCACATAATAATGCTTCAATACATGTGCCCTGAAATAGCACTTATGTTTCTGTTTTTGCTTTACAGAAATGGCCTCAATTATTTCAAATTCCTTTGAGCACAAGTGTTCTTAGCAATGGCTCAAATACTGCGGAGTCACATAACCCCCATAACCTAGTTTCTTCTGAGCTCAGAAGATACCACTCCAAAGAGAAGTATTTATAATGCTATAGAATCTCATACTTTACAAATAGAATACATTTTAGGTATCCTGGCTTCTATGTTTGTTCGTGAGGTCCCATATCCCACCAGTTGTGGAAAACTTGTAGCAGATCCGGTTACCGAATATATGGACAATTATGCATCTGGACCACAAATACATGCTAACACATGGAAGAGACACCCATGAATGGCATTAGTAGAAATCTCCAGGGGCACAGAAGAAGAAAGGAATTCAGGAGCAAGGGGAGTGCTCATCATTTCAGTTGCATGAACCTTGCAACAACCAGAAAATCTGTGATTTCCTACAATCATGGGATTGTATTGACTGAAAAGTAGGCATGGATGTGAAGAGCAGGTATAAACTGTGTTTGAAAACAATTTCCAAGGAGCTCACGCTCTGGGGCATAAAGAAGCCATGGAGATCATTCCCAGGCACACTGGCAAGTCTGCAGGATCTGCACTAGCTCTTTTCCATGAGCAAGTCATCACTTTCTGTGGTCTCCTTGTGGAGATGTACTATGCAGGATTCGAGATGCGGACCAGAAGAAGAAGTACACTAAGGTCATCCTTGTACAGAAGTGACCCACTTCTGCAAGGAGGATCAACCCACCTTGCCAAGTTCAAGAACCTCAAGTATCTGAATGGGACACATAGAATCAAAATCCATGTGAAAATCAAAAGTCTATTAGAGGTGCCATCGTGGTTATCGTGGACCACCAGTTGGGCTGCTCACTGTGAGGTTAGAAGTTTGAAATCAATAGCTGCTTCTCAGGAGAAAGATGAGGTATTTTAGTCCTGAAAAGAGTTAATGTCTTCGAACCCCAAATGGGGCAGTTCTACCCTGTCCCACAGGGTCTATGTGTCAGAATTGACTCTATGGAAAGAAGTGTAATGATTAAAACATTCCCTTTTCTACTCTTTGTGAAAACTCAGAAAAGACTAAAATATACAGTATAGTATAATAAGAGATAATATTTTATATTCTACAATTTATAGATTTTTGGTAAGATTTTTCTTAGAAAAGCATTTACTAGTAAATCAATACATTTGATTATTTTTAAAAAAATATTAATGGAAATTACAATTATTTTACTGATTGGTTAAAAGGAAACATTGGACAGGTGGAGACATTAGCATGTTAGTGTACAGAAAAAAATTCAAGTGATTACTAGTTATATTGATGCATGTGCGTTTCTTACTTTCCAATATTTTGTCTAACTTCAATGAGATAACTTCTCAATGATTTAAAATATGTTGATTCCCTTTCTAGGGAAAGAGATAGTAAGCTCTAAGAAAAAGATTTCAAATCTTAAGTTGCAATAATTGCTGACTCAGAAATGTACTGATTTTAAAAAATTATGCATTTTATTAGGTCATTATTAAAATATTCTCCCCAAGATAGCTGACTAAGATCAGTGAGTGAACAATCCATGGTGCCCATTAAACACTCTGGTCATCCACAAACTCAGAAGGGGCAAACATGCTCTAGCTCTCAAATCTAGCATATGCAAGGTTCCAAAGGTATCAGAAGAAGTTATTGATATTTCTTGAAATAGAAGGCAGTATCTGGTACAATGTGATAAGCAGATTTTCTGTCAACTAGGCTGAGCCAGGATTCTCAATAAACCATCAGTTAAAGCCTAGCAATCTGCTATGGCCTGGTCTCATACACTGTTAACCACAGCCATTTAGTTGTAAGTCTACCTAAGAGGATAAGATTAGGGTAGAATTAAGCATTCTTACTCCATTTATAGCCAGGATGTAATTAAAAGCCTGAGCCATGTGATCTTTTTCAATATTTTAATAAATTATAAAATGCAAATTAACTTAACCTACATCAGGCTCACTGACCTCCAGTTCTTTGGATTACAGTCAATGGCCTGCCATACTGCTTGCCCATTCTGGCAGTAATCAGCAAGCTTTCAGTTGACCTGCAGACCTTAGACTCATCCATTACTAGCCTATTTTCTTCCTGGTGATCACTAGTTCCTACAGCTATGTGAGGTAGGAGAAGCCTCAATTCTAACATCTAACTCACACTTAGAACCTGCCTGGACTTGAATTTGCCTGATTCTACAATCATGTGAGTCATTTTACTGGTAAACATTTATCTGCGTCTCTGTATCTATCTATCAATCAATCTTTCTATCTATCTATCTATCTATCAATCATCTATCCATCCATCCACCTATGTATATACACACAGTATTTAAACCAACTATAGGTTCTCTAGGTATCTGATAGTATCTAGGTGTATATGTGTGTGTAGTGCTTGTTTGAAATATTTCAATAAATGATACCATTCAAAGGAAGTTAACATTTTGTTATAAGCAAAAACACAAAATGAATAGTAGCAGAATACTATTAAGGACAGTTCTGGAAGATGAGCCCTCAGATTAAGAGGCATTCAAAATGTGACAGGAAGTAGAGTTTCACAGTAGAGTTGAGCATAAAGGAGGATGATGGAGTAAGATTTGGGCACTTTCATTTGCTGATGGGGTACAACTCAAATGAGAAGAAAACACTGTAAATATCCATTACTAATTGGAACTTAGAATATAAGAATTATGAAGCTAGAAAAATTAGAAGTAAAATAAAAAAGGAAAAGAAACCCATAAAGATCGGTATCTTAGGCATTAGTGAGCTGAAATGGAATTATACTGGCCATTCCTAATGAGATGAGTATATGGTTTGTTTAGATCAAAATGACAAATTCAAGAAGAAAGGCATCACATTCATTCCAAAGAAAAATTCCCAATTACACCTTGGTACTTTCAATCACCTCACATGCATGTGCAAGTTGGGTAATATATAAAGAAGCGTGAAGAACCACATTTAAATTATGGTGCTTGTGGTAATTATAGGATGTCAATGTCAACTTGTAAATAAGTGCAGGGGTGAAGTCTAGCTGGTCAATCAGGTCAAAGCCTGATGATACCTCTTTTGAGGCATGGCCTTCTATGAGGATTTGAGAACTTCTCTCTCTGCCTGGGTCTACCTGTTGACAAGCAAGGGAGCCTTGCTGAGCTTTGTGAAAGACTGTTGAGTCACTCAGAGAGCTGATGAAGTCATGCTGATGACAGCTACAGTTCTGGATATGCATTCACTACCACTAGATGCAGTAGATAGTGCACCCACTGGCCTATAATCTTCCTGTATTTTGCATCATGATGTGTGACATGAGTCTGACAAAGGATTTATGAACTCATATTGGACTTATGGGCTAATGTTGGACTTACAGACTTGATCGGACTGAGATGAGATGTTTTCTTAATATACAATTACTTCCTGATAGAAAGTTACTTCTAACACATATAAGTGTCTCTGAATTTGCTTCTCAAGTCAACCCAGACTAACACAGTGCTGGTGAAAAACATTGAAAGAATCAAGGTCTGCCTGTGAAACAAATAAATTTGTCTTGGAAGAAGTACATCCAGAACACTTCTTAGGAGCTTAGCAGATAGGACAACTTGGTCTCACATATTTTAGACCAGTCCACACACTTCACAGAGACTAGTTTCTGGAAAAGAACATCATGTTTGGTAACATTGAGCAGCAGTGAAAATGAGGAAGACCCTAAGTATTTGAAGAAGCACACCAGTCTGTGTGATCATGCAGTATCAATGAGATCTAGTATCAGGCATCAAAGACCCAGAACAAAAAAATCTTATCTATGTGAATGAGAGGGAAGGCCGAGTGGAGACCGAAAGCTCATCTGTAGACAATTGGACATCCCCTTCCAGAGGGGCCACAGAAGTGTGCAGTATAGCACCAATAAAACATACAACTTTCTTCTAGTTCTTTAATGCTTCCTCCCTCCACTATCATGACACCAATTCTACCTTACAAATCTGGCTAGACCAGAGCATGTACACTGCTACAGATAAGAGCTGGAAGCACAGGGAATCTAGGACAGATAAACCCTCATGACCAATAATGAGAGTAGTGATACCAAAGGTGGAGAAGGTGGAAGGAGAATAGGGGAACCTATGATCAACATATAACCCTCCTCCTAGGGGGAACAACACCATAAAAGTAAGTGAAGGGAGACAGAAGATGATATGAGACATGAATATAATAATAATTTATAATTTATCAAGGGTACGAGGGAGGGAGGGGAAATGAGGAACTGATACCAAGGGCTCAAGTAGAAAGAAAATATTTCAAAAATAACGATGGCAATATATTACAAAAGTGCTTGACACAATGGATAGATGTATGGATCGTGATAAGAGCTGTAAGTGTCTGCAATATAATGATTTTTTAGAAAAGAGGAAGAGCCTTGATGAGATGGATTTACACAATGGATGAACGAATGGGCTCAAACAACAGCAATGTGAGGATGGCCCAGGACCTGGTAGTGCTGTTTTGTTGTGTGTGAGCAGGTTGCTATGGCAGGAACCCATTATATTGCCCCGAACAATAACAGTTCAACTTACCACCTGATTGCTCATGTGAAAACCATTAGCTGTTCGGGTGCTTATTTTGCTCGCATTAGGAGCCTCTGAGTTGTTTCGGACTCATCGAATCCTATGTAGAGCAGAAGAAAACGCTACCCAATCTGGGCCCATCCTCACAATTGTCGCTGTGTTTAAGCTACTTGCTCCAATTACTGTGTCAAACCTCCTAATGGAGAATCTTTCTCCTTTGGGGCTGACACTCTACTTGAACACATGTGATTCCCCTTTACAGGGACTGGTCTCTCCTCAAAAGCTGTCCAAAGAAAGGGAACTGAAGTTTTGCTAACCACCCTTCTGAGGACGCTTACGGCTGAATTTCTTCTATGACAGACAGTTTTGTTCTTCTGGAAGTCTACGCTACTTTCAATATTCTTCATCAGCACAATAATTCAAATTCTTCCACTGGTCTTCTAACTTATTCAATGTCCAACTTTCACATGTGATTAAAAATACCATGGCTTGAATCAGGTGCACCTTAGATCCCAAATTGATATTCTTGCTCCTCGACACCTTAGGGAGTTTTTCTGCAGCTTATTTTCCCAATGCAGTAATGTATCATTTGATTTCTTGACTGCTACTTCCATGAGCATTGACTAATGGTTCAATCAAGATGAAACCTTTGAGCACTTCAGTATCTTCTCTGGTTAGCATGATGCTTCTCTGGTTAGTGGTCCAGTTGTGAAGATTTTTGTTTCCTCTATGTTTAGTTGCAACCCATACTGAATGCCGGAGTTCTTGATTCTGACAAGAAAATGTTTCAAATCCTCCACATTATCTGCAAGCAAGTTTGTGTCACCTGCATCTGTATCTTCATCTGTCACCTGCAGGTTGTTAGTATGTTGCTGTGTTAGTCTGGGTAGACTAGGGAAACAATTTCATAGAAATTCTTATGTGTATAAGAGAGTTTTATAGAAAGAGTAATTGTACATTAAGTTAAGGATAAAGTTATTTAGCTCTTTAAGCTTCAGATATGCTAAAAAAATTCTTATTTTTGGCTTTCTGACGCTACATCTTTTCACATTTAATTACAATAATTTGACTTCTCAGGTTACCCTTTGAACTTTTCTGCTTAGATGGTTTTACTTCATCATTTCTTCCATTTTCCAAAATGCATGTTTCAGTCTTTCTGATACTGGACATTGATTTTTTTTCCCTCTCTTTCCCATTGTTTAAAAAACAACCTTATGCTCTCTGGTTTCTTTTAATTTTTTTTTCTTTCTTTCCTGTTGTTTCAAAAGCCTTTGCTTTCTTCATGTTTGATGTTTTTAAAGTCCCATAGCTCATGAGGTCTTCTGTCAGTAGTGTTTAGTGAACTAAGTCTCTTCTTGAGATGTTCTCGAAATTTAGCTGGGGTATATGCAAGATTACATTTTTGTTTTCAGGAGCTTTTTTTCATTTCCTTCAGCTTCAACCCGAAATTTAATATAAGTTGTTTGTGTTCTGTGCCATAGTCAGATCCTGGCCTTGTTCTGGATGATGATATTGAGTTTCTCCCTCCCTTGTCTTTTTCCATAAATATGTTCAGTTTGACTTCTGCATATTTTGTCTGGCGAAATCCATATGCACTGTTGTCATTTATGTTGTAGAGAAAAGGTTATTTGCTGTGTAGAAGTAGCTGGTCTTGCAAAATTCCATCATGAGATCTCTAGCATAATTTCTTTCACCAAGGCCAAATTTTCCAACTACTGTTCCTTAATATTTGTTTCCAACTTTTGGATTCCAATCACTGATAACCATCAACTCATCTTGACTGCATTTTGTTCAATTTGAAGAATTTGTAGACATAGTCAATTTCTTCTTTACTACTTTGCTAGGTTGGTGATTCAATTGAAATTATAGTTTATTGACTGTTACTTTTCTTTGGCATATCTACTCTCCTATCACAAACAATACGGTATTCCAAGACTAATTTTGAAATTTTCTTTTTAAAAAATGAATGTAATGTCCTTTCTTCTGAATTTGTCATTCAGGCCTATCAAATTCTGTGCTTATCTCATTAAAAAGGCTGATACTGTTCTATTTCCGCTCATTAAGGCCTAGGATATTGATCTCCATGCTTTCCATTTCACTTTTGATGATTCCCTGTTTTCATACTTTGTACATTCCACATTATTAGTGGATATAATTATTAGTGGATATCTGCAGATGTTTCTTCTCATTTTGAGTTAGGCCCTGAAACTGTATCAATATTCTGAAGGTCCACTCTACTTTGTGGCGGCAGCTCTTCCTCAGCTGTATCTTGCATGCTTTCCAACCTTAGGTGCTCAACTTCCAGCACTATATTTAACAATGTTTCCAGTGACAGCTGTTGCTACTAGGTGCCATAAATCGGTGCCAACCTATAGCAACCCTGTCCTCAACAGAATGAACATTGCCTGGTCCTGCTCAATCCGCATAATTGTTCTTGAGCCCATTGTTGCAAACAAGATGTCAGTCTATCTCTTTCCCTTCCTTGCTTGCCCCATCTACTTCACCAAACATGATGTCCTTCTCCAGGGACTCATCCCTCCTGACAACATATCCAAAATGTAAGACGGACTCTCACTATCTTTGCGCGTAAGAGGTACTCTTGCCATGCTTCCTTCAAGACAGATCAGTTTGTCCTTTTAGCAATCATGGTACTTTCAATATTATTTCCCAGCACGATATGTTTGCATGTAAGTGGCTAATACCTCAGAAATGGAGAGCCTAGACCATGTTAGCAATCTTTTCTTGGTCTGAAAGTTCTTTTGAAGCCAGTTTGCCATGGGTGATGCTTCCAACACTTGAAACAATGCCATAGCTTCCAGCCTCACAGCCCCATATAAGCAACAGCAATAGGACAAACATAGAGGAGTTATACCCACTACACCAGTGGTTCTCAAGCTTCCTAATGCGGCGACACATTCCTCCCAACCATAAAGTTATTTTTGTTGCTAATTCATAGCCATAATTTTGCCACTGTTATGAAGTGGGCGACCCCTGTGAAAGGGTCATTCGACTCCCAGAGGAGTAGCCACCCACAGGTTGAGAACTGTACTAGACAGCTAGAGATTGTTTCCACACCCCAGGCTTCCAAGACCAAAACCCAATTCTACTTCTATCATGTCATTTCTGAGTTACAGTCACCTTATTTGAGCGTTTAAACCTCTAAATATTTATGGGAGCAGCAGTCCCTCTTGATCTTCCTCTTGGAAGTGGTTGGTGGCCTTGAACATTCATCTTGCAGTTAGAAACGCAAAGCTTGCCCAGCAGCAGCACCACCCCAGGTTTGTTTCTGTTGTTTTCGATACCTGCCAGCTAGTTGGTTCCAACTGATAGCTATGCTACAGACAACAGAAGAAAGCACTGCCGGGGCAGTGGGATCTTAACCATTGCTCTTGCTTGAGTTCATTGTTGCAGCTCCTGTACCCATCCTGGCTATGAGGGCTTTCATCATTTTCCCTGACCATCTGATCTACTGAACGCAAAGTGCTTTGCCAAGGGACTGTTGTCTCCTGGGAAGCCAAGACTTAGGTTGTGTAACGTTGTGGCTCGACTGCAGAGGCTATTGGGAGGGGAAGGTTAAATTGAGAGTTCTCACCTCTATTGCAGCTCATTGAACCTAAATTAATTGCTGACTTTCAAGACTGATTGTCTTTTATCCATATTCTAGTGTCAATTCAGTATCACCATGTACTTGTCACCTCGTTCCTAAATGTTTTGTAAAGACTGTTGACATTTGTTCTCAATCTTTCCTCAGTCTCGCATCGGTTCTGGTATTATAGGAGGCAGATTTTCAAGAACCCTGTGGTGGAAGTCTTGTTGCTGTCCATCCTGAATGAATCCCAGCCTCTCTTCATGTGTCTCTGCTTCACCTCAGCCTGTGACTGAGGCCTCACTTATATTACTTTATTTAACATATTTGTGAGACACTCTTTCATTCTTTAGACTTCCTTGCTATGCTTGTCTTCTCAACATATCTTTTTTTCCCCTCCCAATGATTTTATTGGGGGCTCTTACAGCTCTTATAACATTCAATATACCATTTGTATCAAATATATTTGTACACATATTGCCATATTCATTTCCAAATATTTTCCACATGAGCCCTTGGTATAAGCTCCTCTTCCCCCCCCCTTTTCTAAAGAATCATTTTATTGGGGGCTCATACAACTCTCCCATCATGATCCATACATACATCAATTGGATACAAGTCACATTTGCACACTTGTTGCCATCATCACTCTCAAAACATCCTCCCTCCACTTAGGCCCCCAGTCCCAGCTCCCCATATTTCCCTTCCCTCTCCCCTCCTCCTCCCCATGAACCCTTAACAATTTACAAATTGTTACTACTTTTTAATATTGTACACTGTCCAATGTGTCCCTTCATTCAATTCCCTGTTGTCTGTGCCCCAGAGAGGAGGTTATATGTTGATCCCTGAAATTGCTTCCCCCTTCTAAACATTTCTGCTTCGTCCATGACTCATTAGCTCATGCCTGCTTAGAACGTTTGGTGGGAAGTAAGAAGGTACCGAAGGAATCAGGTGATCAGAAGTAAACTGTTGAGTTTGCATTGGAAACTCTGAAGAGGGTCTGCAAAATCAGCGCCAGGAGCCAAAAGGGCCACACTGCCTCCATGTTTGACATGATTCCTTAACCCTGCCCAGTGCTGTTTTGATTTATACCATTTGTGGCAAGTCTAATTTCATCAGAAATTTCAGAAGGAAAATAGGTAAATTTAATTCAACAGTCTGAGTTTTGGAGAGGTGAACCACAGTGTACAAAATAGTTGAAGTTACTTTTCCTAGTGAAGTGATTGAAACTGTGGGAAACATAGTTAATCTTGGTCTAATAGTCTATCCAGTAAAACCCAGTATTTGGATGTCTTATAGAAGCGTTTATTTTTACATTGTTTTAATAAAGTGCAATTTCATTAATAATTGGGATGTGTTTTAACAACTAGGTCCCTCATTTCAAATAACGTTTAACAATGTATTAAATGGGCTTACCTTGTCTGACAGGGTTGCTCATTACATCTGCGAATCTGTGGTTCCGGTTTGGTTAGATGCTTGCATTTCTTGTTGTCCACGATGCTGTTGTTTTTGTTCATAATTTTTGTGCATGATACTGTTGTCTTTCTTTCTCCTGGAAAGAGCCAATACACAGATAAGGAAACGCTATCATATGCCTTCAGCTAATGGACTTATGTCCATGTAATAGATAGGCCTTCAGGTAATGTTATCCTATGTCTTCATGTAATGCATACTGTTGTCTCTCTTTCTCCTGCAAAGAGCCAATACACAGATAAGAAACTGCTGTCAGATGTCTTCCTGTAATGGAATTACTAGGTGTATATAAGTTTTGCTAAAATCTTCACAGGTATTTAAAGCTAATTTCTGTAAACGTAGTTAGGAAGATATTTATAATTTTTTATGACAAAATGCATCTTGGGTTTAAAAAATGGCGACTTTTATCCTACGAGGAGAAAAGAAATGGGGTGTTTATATTATAACATGAACAAGACAATAGAGGTTCATAAGGTCTTACTGAAAAAAGTCATTTTAAAGGCCAATAGCCACCGTTTAGGAATAATGTGGTTACAAGCTGTATTTGCATAATATTTCAGCAGTGTTTGCTTCAGCATGAGTGCACATTTTACCAGTGAGTTGAACATCATTGCTTTGTAAGGAGTTATGGAAATCAAGGGTCTTTTTTTGCAGAAAATTCAGAGCTTTATAATACCGCCTCTGATAACCCACAAACATTCTAGAAATTCTCATTTCCTAATGATGGTAGCATTGTCTTAGATAAGTCTCATCTAACCTTTCACCAGATTTTTAACAATCGAATTTTTTTACGTTCTCAGGTATAATAAAATCTGGATAAAGTGTTTTTCCTTAGGAGGCAAATGATTTGCTTGATGTGTTTTGCTTTCAGTTTTTTTTTGGGAGGGGGGGCATCATTGCCCTCTAGTGGTGGGAGTAGGAGGCCCAGTCTTTGCTCCGTGGAGCTGGAATTGAACCTCCATCCCAGTGGGCCGCAGTCCCGCGCACAACCACTACGCCACCGGGGCTCAGCCTTGCTTTCAGTTTTATAAGCATACTTGCATGACTTTTGCTATTTCATTTAACCATATAAAGTCCAGGAAGTATGTGCAAATTCCTATTTGTCAGCAAAATTCTTTTATGAGAGTCACTATAGTAAATATCTATCTATAGATATTTATATCTATATAAATATCTATATAAATATCTATAGATGGTTTACTAATTTATACATAATTTAGTAATCTAACTTACCTTATTGTTTAATTAAAACCAAATCATCCAACAGTTTAGAAGCCCAGTGAGTCATAAAGAATTAAGAAGAAAACCCTGGTGTTTTGAGTCACCTTTGAAATTATTATGACTTAGTATTCTGTAACTGTCATGAAATGATAATTAGGAAAATCAGAGAGTTCAGGTTCTTCATCCAAATTTGAAAAACTGGTCTGGTCACAGACAAGTCACTTTTTCACTTAATGAATAGAAAGTGGAGTTTGGCATCGAGGAAAGTAGTACAGAGAAATAACTACTTTTAATAACTTTGGAGTGTCTTAAACGTTTTTTTAAATGCTTATTTGACTAGGGGATAGAAAGAGATAATAAGCTGACAACTATAAAGCAAAAATCCTAGGTTTAAGATTGTTTTCTTGATTTCACTCTAACTACTTATAATATGCTGACCACAAAGTTAAAAAAGTCACTACATACATGTAAAGATCAACTAACAATGATTTCTGTCCTTAATGCACATTGAAGCCATTTGGACTGTCAATGATATCTTCCAACAGAGATGAATCCAGTTGACAGAGGCTTGCTTTCGCCCAGCGTGCCCTGTGGTTGTGTGCCACAACGTTGATTCTGGCTCAGAGCAACCCCGGGGACAGGAGAGTGGCCCAATCGAGCTTTCTAGCTCATACTTTTCTAGGTTGCAATCTAGATTTCGACTTGAACAGATTATCAGATTTTTTTCTCCCTCGGCTATGCTGGTGCCTTCTGAATGTCAAACTCTGTGTTAGCAGGTATGCCCTTAACCACTGGGACCTCAAGGCTCCTTTGGGGTTATCAATGGAGAAGATCTCCCAATTAGGATGCAGTGGGATTAATAAAAGGGGCTGTTGACTGTGGATGGATTAGTAACATAGCATGTCCCAGAGTCAGTGAATTCTCTCCATTCAGAGGCAACCCGGCAATAGGATATATGGGCTGGCTAATGGAGTATGGGGTAGCTTGGAGTAGTCCCCTCAGACATACACTATTTCCGGTGCGTAGTCAATGTAACGGGATGCAAAAGGGTACCCTCAAAAGCTTTACAATCTGACCTGTGCAGCTCAACCCAACCTCGTGCTCAACTGTACAAGAGGGTCAGCTTTGTATTCCGCCCGGGAAATATTTTGGCGGGATTCTGTGTAAGAAAGTGAGGTGTGGTATTAGACTTAGTCATACCAGTGCTTACAACCCAGCAACTTCAAACTGTTTTCAAATGAAGAGTTATGAGAATCAGAAATCACTTGGTATGCTTATGCTGTTATCACATAGAGAAAACTGGCCTCATAAGTTACTTAAATGTCGAAATACTTGGAACACGTGTTTGGTCAAACTTTGCCTGATTTCTTATGCTTTAGGTAATCCTTTATGTTCTAATGAATATAGTAAATAGATATTATACAAATTTCAAGTAATGCTAGTATAATTTCTAAGTAATGCTGATATATAGCTAAAGGGATTAAAATAAATATTTCATGTATTATAAAAGTTAATTTTAAGATATAATTAAGAACATTCATAGCCATGGAAGTATTTTAGGTAAAAGATGTAGCTGTCTAAACTAATTTAAATATGGTACTTTGCTGACTAAAACACACACAAAAAGATGCCAAATAGACATTATCCAAAAATAACTTACTAAACATTATGTCATCAAAAAACAAATCTCTTCACATTAATTATGCTGAAGTGCTTTTATTTCTTCAGCTAATATTTGTCCTTAGCCTGGAGCGAGCACTGAGCAGCAGAACAATTATCCGAAGGGAGAAGTGGGGGCCTACCGAAAGGGCTACAGTTGTCAGCACCAGTAGGTTCGTGGAGGTATAGGCAGAAGGTTTGAGAGCAGAAATAGGAATAACTCTATCTACATGGTGGCAAGTAGCCTCACGTCATATTTTTTTGGCAGACAGTGGAAGCTTGGCCATGGTTTGTTTATTTCTTACTTTCAACGTCATTGAACAAAAACCAATAAAATGAGAGAGAGAAAACAGCTCAACTACATACACACATCATGCCAATGAAAATATAACTCAGATCATAAAGTCATGTGGAAATGTTATTGCTTGTTTTTATACATATGTAGTTTAATGTCCCAGCCAACACAGGAAATTTCTATTTTAGCATCTAATAGCAGCATTTACAATATATCCAAGACTGTGGAACATACGATGAAAAGAGATGGACGAAGAAACTGGCCTCCTGCCTGACTCATGAGTAGCTGGAAGTCGTTGACAGTGAATTACTTGCTCCATGGCAATTAGCTTCACCTTTGGGTCATTCCCATTAAATCAGACATGGAGAAATCGACTTGGATGTTTTGAATTCAATTATAAATAACACAGAATAACCATTACAGATGCATTTCTTTATCCGAATTGGGAAAAGTCTAAAAATTAAGGGTGATTTTTATTTACTCCTTGTCGTGACGATGCTGCAGAATAAGCACTGGACTGTTTTAACCTCAAGGCCAATGGTTCGAACCTTTCAGTCCCATCACAGGAGAAGGAGTCCTCTCTATTCCCACAGAGAGTGGCACTTCAGAAGCCCTATGTAAGGCCATTGGGAGTGGGATATCAACGTTGGGTTTGGTTTTTGTTTTAACTTCACTACCTGTTCACTGAGCACATTAAGTAAAGATTAGACATCATGGTGGCTACGAGGGAGATAGATGGGACTTTCTACTTCCATAGAGAGTTACAGCCTCGGGAAGGCACAGGGGCAGATTCTACCTTGTATTTGAAGGTCATTCTGAGTTAGCAGTGAATTTTTGAATTAAAGACACTATATTCGGTGGGTCTTCTCATTTTTCCGTAAAGACCTGTTTGCATCTTTTATGCTCATAAAATGGGTATTTTCAATATACATAACTATCTTATTTGGTGGATCACATTTCAAAATCTTGCATTGTAAATGCTCATCCACATTCTTGGAGATGGGCTCCGTGTCTCAACATGCACCACTTAAAGTCTCTATTATTGGACATTCCAAACTTTTTAAGAAGCTTGTGAAGTTCTATAAGACTGTGTATATCAATACACATGAAGTTGAAGTGTATTAGTTTCTTTCAAATGTTTTACTCATCTTTAATTGAAATTCAATGGTGAGTATCTTAATCAAAAGTAAATAAGGCTTTAAAAGGAGAGATGTTTTCTCTGAGCACTTCTTAGAGTTGTGCAAAATGCTGACTATTTTAAGGAGACTTTTTTTAAGTCGGACAATTTCCAAAATCATATCTTATCATTAAATTATTATCCATTCTTTTTATGTTTCTGTAAGATAGTTTCCCTTCAAGTTTCTCCCCTAGTATTGAAATTATTTCATTTTACGAATGAATTTTTTTGCATTTATCACAGACGTCATCCATAATCCAATCTGAAATTGCTTTTCCACTGAATATAAATAATGTAATAAGATTATATCTTTAATATTAAATTGAACTTCAATGATAATATAATACTGATGGACCTTCAGGCAATGCTCAATCATACAAAAATGTGGTCGAAGAAAAACCAATTAATGGATTACCATTTGGCCATTAAAAATTCAGTTTATAATTTATGTTCTTTTGGAAATATTTAATACTATTAAAATACACATAAAACGATGGAATGAAAATTTGAGAAAATATATATTTTGTTGTATTTTCTCTCTTTAATGACATTTAGTCTCATCCCTGCAATTTTTTGATACATACATGTGCTCTCTTGCCAAACAACTCATAAGAGATTTAATGAGGTATAATTGTATTATTGAGATACAGAGATGTCACCTTTAACTTGGATCCAAAGTGTGAATGCACCTTTAAAACCTGTTTTATGGAAAGCCATGTCTAATTGATATAGCATTATAATATTTACAGGACTTGGACTAACTTGTTAACCAAAAATGTTGCTTCATCTTTTTTTCTCTTTTCTTTCCATATATCTATTTAGGATTCTCAAAAAGCATGCCAAACTCCTTTGTGTTTTAAAAAGTTATTTAATGTTGACATTCTCTTTCTCTGTTTAATTTCACACGTTATGCTGCCAAATAACCAAGCCAAGCCAAATGCCATGAGTTTGAGTCAGACTCGTAGACAAGGTTTTCAGGGACTGACATTCGGAAATAGAGATTAAGGAACTGGAGGATGAACTTGAACCACCAATATTTCGATTAACAGCAAAAAGCTCAACTATTTGTGCCAGTCAATGCCTTCCACCAGCCACTAGAACAGAAGAATTCCAGAGTAGTGCAATGAATATTGATTCCACATATTATATAATGGTATACCACCAATATCTCTGAAAACCAAGATCGTAAAACACAGATCTATTGTAGAGGATTTTACAACACATAGATCCACACCACTGAGATAAAAAACAACTTAAACTAACAAGCAAGAAACAACTTAATAATCCTTCAAAGGGTGAAAGATTTTAGAACTCCATTCAAAGTGAACATGTACTTTCAAAATGAAATTTGAGCAGTTCCAATATAAAAAAATATTTCACGGAGAGTACAATCTAAAGGGATCTATCCACTGAATTTTAAACTGGAAAAATTCACTAGACAACAGAATTATTATCAAGTATCTACAACTAATATTTCTAATATTCCTCTTAAAGGGTATTCTTAGGTTCTGGTATCTGGTAATAGCTTTTATTAATAATTCATTAGAAAATGAATAATACATTGATTTTAACTTGGATTACCACTTTGCAAATTTAGTTTTAATTCTGAGAAATGCTGAATTTGTGTCTTTCCAAACGTTCATTTTATATTATGTGATGCATATACCAATTAAAAGGATAGTTTGAAATACTGACTTAAATCATATAATTAAAAGTTAGCAATATTAGCTATTTTTTAACACTTATCTTTCCTAGTTGTGGAAATTGCTCACAACAGGATACCACAAAATTTGAAGGGTGAAAACTTTATCACCACTGACATTTTATACTACTTTTAAAAACTTTATTTGGTCCTTTTATTATTATACTCCTGAAAAGCTCAATAGTGATATTGCTATTTTACTTTGCTGTTGATATATTTTGCATGAATCTGTTTCCAATGTTCTGTGCTTTGAATTTGCTCTTACTTAATTCATGAATATGCTGAAAGATTACAAATTCAGAAATGATGTGATTCTTGAAATCCTGTCCATCCACTCTATTTATGAACTGCAAAGAAACATATTGCTGAAAAGTCCAGAAATAGTTTGGCATTGAAATAATATGGACCACATTAATATAGTCAGTGATAATTGAAAACTTTTGAGTAAACACAATCGTACAAATTTGGAGATCTGTTCACAAGCAAATTGTATAGGAGTTGGGTTAAAAAATAGAATTATTATACAAAATAGATTATTTGAAATAAAATGTCATATCTAAAATCTTATTTAACAGAATGCAAAACATCTCTTTGATTTAATGAAAAACTTTAATAATTTTTAAAAGACACCCTCTATTTTATGGAAAGGAATGAAAACCAAGTCTGTACACCTGCTAAAGAGTCTTGGTGACACAGTGAGCTGAGTATTTATCCTGATAATTGCAAGATGAGCAGTTCAAACCCTGAATCACACCATGGGAGGAAGAGGAATCTGTCTACTTCCACTATGAATTTCAATCTTGGAAACTGTTAGTAGCAATTCTGCACTTTCCTAGTGTATCTTAAATATTCTGAGAGAGAACTTAAGTGATGGCAGTGGATTTGATTGGCCTGGTTTTAATGATAATGTGAGTCAAGAGGGCTGAATGATGACACTTTGAGTGAAGCCCTCTTAGATAATCAGGAAACAAACATCTAGAGGTTCTCATCTCCCAGCAGTGAAATCTCTGGGTATCCTCGTGGCCTGGCAAAGAAGCATTGAGGTGTTCCATGGGCCATCATTGGAGGATCTAGGCATCCTCGAGAACCCCAAGGGAAGTCAATATCCCCATACCCTGGGAAGTTAGAGTCAACTATTCTCACATGACCCAGCAGTCCTCCCACACGCATAGATGTGCATTGTTCTGTGGAAACAGCAGTTCTCATACACACACAAAAGAAAAACAGGCTTAAATAATTAAAAAAAAAACACTGAGATACAAAGAAATACTCTGAAGAAAAGGCCCTACAGCTAGCAATATAAATAAATAAGAGAATTCAGAAGAATGATATTCAAGTACTTTCAATGGATGTAGGAAAGAGTTCTCTCTACATCAAGTGCCAGGGATGATATTCCTGTTCAGAGCAGCCAATGAACAGAGAGAACCATAAGGCATGCTCCACCACAAAACACGAAGTCCCTCACTAAGGGGGGTGGGGTGAAGGGGCAGAGAGACAGTGGAGACACAGTGCCGGGAATTGTGCCCAATCTGACACCACCACACTGGGACAAAACACTAAGGGCATGCAACAGAGCAGCAAGGAGAGCAAAGCAATGAAATCCTTGGAGAATACCAAAAATAGACTTTGGGGCCAGGGTATGGCACCCTATCAAACTCTACTGGAAAACACACCTAAGGACAACAAACAAACAATTTATAGGCTTTTTTTTTCTTTGTTGTTCTGCTCTATCTTCTTTTGGGGGTTATTATTGTCTTTGCATGTCTATCTCGATAAGATAGAATAAACAATCCAGAGGAGAAAACTACGGGACTGATGGTTCTGAGGTTGGGACAGGAGAGAGAAGGAGGCTTGGGACACGAAGGGGGATATCAAAACATAACTAAAACATATATACACCTTTACAAGGTTGAAGAGAGCAGTGGACAACAAAGTAGTCTAAGTAGGTGATTTTAATTCAGCACCATTAAGGAATGATGTCATCAGGATAGAAGATCAGTAAAGAGAAAAGTAAACACCATAATAAACCAATCCCAAACCCTAGACATACACAGGGCACTCCACCCAATAAAAACACTACATATATTCTTTTCCATTGTACATGGAACATTCTCTAGAATAAACCATGATAGGTCACAAAGAAAATCTTAATAGAAATTTAAATACTGAGGTTCTATACTTCATTTTCTCTAATATTGATGTCATAAAACTGCTGTTGTTAAATGTGCAAATGTGCTTGACCCACAATGGATGTATATACGGATTGTGATGAGAACTGTACAAGTTCCCAGTACAATAATTAAAGAAACAAACCAAACTGTTGCCGTTAGGTGCCATTGAGTGAGTCCTGACCCATAATGATCCTGGGCACAACAGAATAAAACACGACCTGGCCCTGCACCATTCTCATAATTGTTCCTTTGCTTAAGCCCATTGTTGGCAGCCATTGTGTTACTCCATCTTCTTGAGGGCCTTCCTATCTTATACTACCCCTCTACTTTCCCAAGCGTGATGCTCATCTCCAGGGAATGATCTTTCCTCAGAACATCTCTAGAAGAGTTGTGGTGAAGTCTTCCTCTCCTTGCCTCTAATGGGCACTCTGGCCATACTTCTTCCAAGCAGACTTGTTTGTGCTTTTGGCAGTCCATTGTACTGTCATTATTCTTCATCAGCATCATGATTCAAATGCATCAATTGCTCTTCCTTCTTCAATATCTAAATTTTACATGCATGTGAGGCAACTGAGACTACCTTGGCTTGTGTCACCTGCACCTTAACCCTCCAAGTAACAGCTCTGCTGTTCCACACGCTAAAGATGCTTTGTTCAGCAGATTTGTCCCAAGTAATGTGTCATTTGATCTCTTCACTATTGCTTCCATGAGCATTGATTGTGGAGCCAAGCAAAATGAAATCTTCAATAAATTCAACCTTTTCTCCGTTCACCATATTGTTAACTATTGGTCCAGTTGTCAGGATTTTGGTTTTCTTTACAATGAGTTGGAATCCATACTGAAGGCTGCAATCCTTGATCTTCATCAGGGGGTGCTCCATGCCTCACTTGCAGCAAATAAGCTCATGTCACCTGCATAGTTAAGGTTGTTAACAAGCCTTTGACGAATATTTTTGTCATGTTCTTCTTCATATATGCCATTTTCTCTGATTGTTTGCTCAAAATACAGATTGAACAAGTACAGTGAAAAGATGCAACATGGATGAACACCTTTCCTGATTTAAAACCATATGGTATTCCCTTGTCTGTTGACACAACTGCCTCTTGATCTACGTGCACGTTCTGCATGAGCACAGTGAACTGTTCTGGAGTTCCCATTCTTCTCCAGGCAGCTGGAGCTCCATTGACACCTGTTCAAATCGACTAGCATTTGAAATACCAGTGACATAGCTTACGGACTCACAACAACACAAGCCTCTAGAACTAACAAATCGACATATTAGCTATAGAACATGGCTATAACAACAGAACGTGAACAAAAATCAAATTCATGGAAATAGAATAGCATACTACTTGGAAGTGACTGTGAAAAATATAAAATATAAAAAAACATGAAAAAATTCAAGAGAAGTTGGTTCTTTGGAAGAAGTAATATCTTCAGAAACCTTATATGGGGTTGCTTATATGACTCAGAATCACATCAATGGCTGTCGATTTTGCTTTGAGGTTTTTTGAAACCATAAGCCAATATATTTTCAGTCGCCTTAAACACATGGGGAAGTTGGATAATGAATAAGGAAGACAAAATAATAATTGATGACTCTGAGTTATGGCACCATAAAAAATACTGGATAAGGTATGGATTTCCAGAAGAATTAACAAATCTTTTTTTAAAAGTACAGTTCATGAGGAGGAGATGAGCTAGTCAGGGTGTACGTAGTATAGCAATGATGAAACATACAACTTTCCTCTAGTTTTTCAATTCTTCCTCCCCACCAATGTCATGATCCCAATCCTACCTTGCAAATCAGGAGACAAAGCATGTACACTGGTACAGATAAGAACTGAAAAGATAGGGAATCCAGGACAGATAACCCTTCAGGACCAGTGGTGAGAGAAGTGATACATGGAGGATGGAGGGAAGGTGGGGTAGAAATGGGAACTGATTATACAGTTCTACACATAACCTCCCTGGGGTACGGACAGCAGAGAAGTGGGTGAAGGGAGACATCAGTGTATGATATGACAAAATAATAATAATTTATGAATCATCAAAGGTTCATGAGGGAGAGGGGAGTAGGGAGGGGCAGAAAAAATGAGGAGCTAATTCCAAGGGTTTAAGTAGAAGCAAATGTTTTAAGAATGATGAGGGCAACAAATGTGCTTGGTGTTCAATGGATGTATGTATGAATTGTGATAAGAGTTGTATCAGTCCCCAATAAAATCACTGAAAAATAAATAAATAAAAATAGCCCACCCCCCAAAAAAATTATAGCCAGCATACTCCTTAGAAGCAATAATGTTGATACTTCATCTCACATACTTCTGGTATGTTATCATGAGGGACCAATCCCTGGAAGAGAACGTCCAGGGACCAGACCCTGGGCGAGGTCAGAAAATATGAGAAAAACTCTCAAAGAGATGTATTAACACAATGACTGCCACAATGAACACAAATGTGGATGTGATGTTGAGGCTGGTGCAGGGTTTGTGTTCCAGTAGACACAGGGATTCAAAACAGACTGGATGATAGATACCCAGGAGCAACCGTTTTCAGTGGCCATTTGTTCGACTGTACCACTAAAACACATTTACCTGTTCCTTTCATTTTGTCAATCTCTTTTTACCATCTTTTTATTTGAAACTTCAATCTTTTTTCTAATTCCACTCCCAGGAAGAAAGTCTTTATTGAGAAAACATATGCAACTAAAACCCCTAGCATGTACACCTGTTTACGAATAATTGCTTTCATTCTTGTTGCAAGTCATGATTAAGCCTACCTAAAGCCAACACTGTATCCCATAACAACTTGTCAATTCAAAGTATCAGTCTGGCAATCATTTGATCTCAGTTAATCACTACATATTTGCTCTATTCTAGAAAATTCACACCAGCAAGAAAGAATATATAACTTCTTATATATTAAGACAAGAAATCTCTGTGTATGCATATCTCCTTAAGGAACTGATCCTGTTTCTTGTTTTAGTATGTGTTTTGAAAGCATTATTTCGAGTAACTTTTTTGCTAATTCATCTCATCTGCTGTTTACAGCCAAACACACACCATTAAAATTACTTCTGATAAGATCACCACTGACTTCCATGTTTTAAGCATTACAAAGAGAATATAAACATATTTCAGCATGATAGTCAATTTTGTTCATTGTTTTTAGTAATTTTAGTTAATTGATAGTAATTTTGTTTTCGACTAATTGGTGGCAGTAGACACAATTGACTGTTCTCCATTTCCGCTAATACTTTCTTATTTTACATGAAAACACGGTTGACTTCTCTCATGTTGTCAATTACTCATTTTGATTGACTTTGTTGGATTTTCCTTATATCTTCGAACCCTAAATGGTAGACATAAAATATTCCAGGAGTTTCCTTCCCGCCTTTCCTCCCTCTCCTTCTCCTCCTCTTTCCACTCCCCTTGTCTCTCTCTCTCTTTTCACTCCTTTGGTGATCCCCTCCCCTGATGTCTAAGTATTAAATTAAGATCCATATATTTAGTATCTTCAAACTAGACTCATCCCGAATACCAATTTATGTTCCTGCTTGTTTGATGTCATCACTGGATCTCCGGAAGGCATCTCAAAAGTATGTTGAGAATCAAATAACCTCTTAACTGTTTGTTCTTTCAACTTTCCTATGTAAATAAATAGAGGCTTCCTTTGGTAAATTTCTTGGTCAAAAAAAAAGAAAATCACGGGCTGAGCCCCGGTGGCGTAGTGGTTGAGTGCGGCACTGGGGCCCACTGGTTTGGAGGTTCAAATCCAGCAGCAGCTCTCCAGGAGCAAGGCTGGGCCTCCCACTCCCACCAGAGGGCAGTGATGCCCCCCTCCCAACCACATCATCCTTCAAAACTTGATTTCTCTCATATTCCACATCCAATCCATTAACACAGTCTGTTCTTTCAGAATATATACAGCAGCTGAACATTCTTTCCACTCCCATCTACATTGCTATGACTGAGATCAACCATTCTTCTCTCTTCTGAATTACTGCCATTGCTTTCTGACAGATCTTTGTATCTTTTTTCCTTTTCCTCTATCCAATCTACTTATAACTCAGAAACAGAAATAACTTTTTAAAACTGCATTTGAACACCCGACAATATTCCACAACTCAGAACAAAGCAAGACCACGTTAGCATTCTTGCTGCTATCCCCACCTACAAGTGTTACCCCTGCCCCAGAGCCTTAGCTTGTCACTCTCCATTGCCAGGTACCTTCATTGATATGTTAAGTCAAGTACCTAAAGATATTTTCATTCCAAGTGACTTTTTTAATGGAGCCTTATTTGCCCACCATAATTAAAGTCTCTCCTAATTTCACAACACCTATCTATTTTCCTACCTTGCTTCATTTTTGGACAGATTTCTCATTATAATTCGATATGATAATATGTAACTAACTTATGAGTCTATTTTCTGTCTGCCCTTCTGCCAGACACTGGCATCTCTTATGTCCCAGTCTGGGTGCATCCTTTCTCATACATACTGCAGCAATGTTTACACGACACCTAAGAATAGTGTCTTTACCCCCTCCTCCACACCCCAAATTTTACTTATTTGCTGAAATCATATCATATTATAATATTACAGTATATTATTCATAAAATTAAATACAGTGTTTATTTTGCCTTCTAAGGAACTTGATACAATGGAGCTGCTGTAATGTTATTAATAAATGGATACGGAACGTCAAATATTATACTACGATACAAATGGTGACAAATGGAAGATAGGAATTGAATTGTTTGAACCTTGCCTCAGCTTGATGGTTAAACACTTGGTTGTGAGTAGTGACAAGTCATCTAACTAGCAGGAATCAATCATTTGTCTCATCTGTGCAATAAGAGGATTAAATGTTTAACTCTGGGTACATTTTATGTTGAAGCCATCCTTTTACTTCTTCAACCTCTAATACAAAAAAAGAAAATCTGAAAAAGGATAATTTTAGGATGCCTATATATTCTAAACAGTGTCAAGTGGGTCAAAAATTGTAAATGAAATTGGTTTTGGAAGCTAAATGTTTTTTTCTTTCAAATGCTTTGTATATTCAACTTAAGTATGCAGATAACACAGAAGCAAAACCAGCATTTCTCTTTCAAGGCATCTTTATATTTAATGCAGGCCTACAATTCTTATGAACATGTGCAAGTCAAAACAAATGAGGCTCTATCAATATACTGAAGTCCATGTAGCCATCAAGAGGTGCTATGGTTGTCTTTACAGTAAAATGTATTAATATTTCTGCAATGCAGTGAATAATCACATTAAGTAATATATGTAGCCATACTAAATAATAGTTCTTCACTTCATGTCAGATACTGCCGCTAAATAGTCCAGGGCACATTAAGTTTAGGCACCAAATGTGTCACGGACACACATACACACACAACTTTAAAAATATTCCAAGTTTCATGTGTTTGAAAATGACTAATATTTTGAAAGCATCATTTGAAACTCCTCACCTCCTCCACATGTGGCATCACAATCCTCCCAACCTGTGTGTGTCCACATGAATAAAGGCTCCGGCTCTTTAGAGCTCTGGTTCTCTGGAAGAGGGTCCGATGGAATAGTGTATTCATAGTGAAGACCATAATTCTGATCTTGAAAGAGCAGCACCTAGAGCATATAAAACAATCCAAGAGAGATGAGTGAGGTTAGAGCATGCTCATCCAAATGATAAAACTAAAGCTAAGGATGCATTAAGATTTATATTACATGGTGTTTGCTCATGCTCCTCTACATTGCATGGGTGTGACATTATTATTTAAAAGTTTGAATGACATACTGTTTGTCTGTTTTTTTAATAAAAATAAGTGAATCTGTACTTACCTCTAAACTACAAAAATAACCAAGAATATCCCACCTGAATGAGGTCAGAGATTCTGGGGTTGTTTGCTTGTTTTTTGTCAAATCAATGGAAAAGGCTATTTCCCATTGCAGGGTGCGTGTGTGAGGACTTTGGGTTTTACATAAGTGGGGAGATACAAGAATGTGCTCTGCCTAATGTCAAGATGTGACTCACAAACTAATATCAAAGGTAACTTTTATATAAACAGACAACATGAATGGGAAGCCTCTGAGGCAGTCAAGGATGAGGAGTGCAGTCTAGGGAATTTCTCCACCCACACATGTGGGAAACCTTAAGAAAATTAGAGAAGAATTTAATTTCATATATGCTTACAGTTGACTTTATTTTTAGAAAAATTACAGGTTCCATTGGCAATGTACAAAGCTCCCTATATAGTTTTAAGTAAGTGTTCACGAAATCAATCTACACTTATGTACAGATATGTAAATATTTTAATAAACCAGGAAGGAGTATGGGACTAGCTAAACTTGGGCCATAGTGGACTAGCCCATGATGAAATAACATGTCTGCTTGTTTTCCATGGCCCCAGTGCCAACCCAATATCAGAACCTGGGTCATAGGGGGCATTCATCAACATGTTTAAATAAAAGAAAAAACTGAGTAAGAAAATAAGTTTATTATAAATGTCTTGAAGAAAATTTGTGAAATATGTCATTTCTATGACTGGGATATTAATAAGAGCAATATATAGACTACAGTGTGGTATAAAAAATGTTTAAAACTACACTGAATTATTAAAGAACTCCATTCTTTATTTAATGAGTAACATGACAGCCATTGGCACAGATGATTCAGAATGACCTCACACCATGCCACGGTGAGGTCGGGGTAGTGTGGGGGATGAGGTTAGGAGTTCGAATGGACTTACTTGATGGCAATAGATTTAGTTTTTTTGGTTTGGTGGGAAAATTAAAAAAAAAAAGGCCAAGTTTAAGAGTTTGAGCATTCCTATTATAATTTATTTATTTCCTTTTCTCAATGTTATTCACTACATCAAACATAATGATTAGCTCATTGCCACAGAGTCCATTCAGACTCATAGAGACCTCATGGGACAGAGGAGACTGCTTCTGTGCGTTTCCGAGACTCAGGTGTCCCTGGACTGCAAGGTGGTATCCTTCCTCACAGAGCAGCTGGTAAGTTTCAAAGTGCTGAACTTGGGGCTAGCAGCTAAACATGTAACCTATTAGGCCACTGGATTCCCTAGAGTGATTAAGACATTTTATTGTGTTTAAAAAGTATTGTGCTAACTTTACAAAGATAATATGTCAACAATAAGAATAATACCATTACACTCATACTTGATGTGTTGGGCATTAGTTTTGAAATCGTCACATTTTAATTTTGGCTTTAAATATCTGAAATCTACTAACAAGGAACTTTTAGCAAAATGAATTTTAAAGAAAAGTAGCTTCCCTTGTTTTCGCGACAACCTGACAATTAAGTCACTTTCACATTTCTCACATTGGTAACTGAACACCAGCTATTTATCAACTTACCTGTTAAGTGAAAATATTTGTCCTAAAAAGTTACCTTGTCCAGCGATGCCCAAAAGACAAACAAAAAAGTTACCTTGTCATAGAACTTTAAATTGTCCTTGACTACCTAATGCCTTTTAAAATAAAGAAGTTGGCTACAAAACCATTAGCTCTCTCTGAAGCCATGTGAAATTGTCAGCCTTCTTCGCAAGAATGAAAGCGTGAGAATGCTATAGCAGAGATTGAAGCATGAGATTGAAGCACAGATTGAAGCATGGAGCAGATGATAATGCCTTTCAGAACTTAATACCAGATTTTTGATCTGCAATAGTCAGTAAAGAAAATTTTCTTAGAAGGGTAGTTTCCCTTGGATTATGGAGTAAATCCAGGTCATTTCTATGTCTCCTTCTGGACACAGTTCACTGACTGTACGTTTGCTTTGTGCTTCCAGGAAAACCATGGTAATGACCAGTTGGATTAGAGTTGTGCAGCAAGGAAATGCTCTCTGCTCAACACGGAGGTCTGGCATATGCTGTAAGATTGTGAGTTGGAAGCTCAGTGTTGGTCTACTAAAAAGGTAGTTTGCATTTACATAAGGCAAGAAACACAATCTGGTTGTTTATAGTATGATTACTAAAAATGTTTTTTTCCTTGCTTATGCTGTTATTTGAAGTGACCCAATTATGGAAGCAACCAGGTATTGATCACACAAAGTTGTTTTAACTATTCTTTTTCTCTCCAGATGCTACAGTGTCAAAATGATGGCATTTTCACTTCAAATCAAAGAAGAAGGTCCAAACGAATTGTGGGGAAATACACAAAATAGGGATTAAAAGTGTACGTTTTATTCTTTAAAAATTGTATTTCCCACAGGCTTTTTGAAGCCCACGCTTATAGCTCTGTCCCAAGACTGTAAAGAACTTAAGCCTGCACTTTGTATCAGGAGAGACAGTGAAGAAGAGCAGTAATCACTGTGGTATCGCGCTTACTTGTTGTGCTGCTTATGGCAAGGTCAGCAGTGTGAAACCGCCAGCCACTCCTAGGGAGAGAGATGGGACTTCCCACTCCCACCAAGAGTTGTATCCTTGGAAACCCACAGGGGCGGTTCGACTCTGCCGTCTAGGGTTCCTGGGAAGTGGAATTATTCGAAGGCAGTCAGTCTGAGAAACCATTCATGACACGGGCCCCATTAATTAGCCTTTCTACTACTTCCTCTGTTGTTGTTGTTGTTGCAGGTTTAACGCGTACAATGGAGTAAAAACACAAATTAACACGAGGATTGAGTTTATAATGAATATAAATTAAGTGCTGTGATAAGTTATATTATAGAACTTTCTTATAGACATTCACATATTGTTAATAGATGTATGTGTTAGGGGGAAAGCTTAAAAAAGGCCTATTGTAACTCATGGCAACCCTGTATGTTCCAGAGTCGAAGTGAGCGCCATACAGTTTCTTTACATTCAGAGATTACCCAGCCTTTCTGCGCTAAGACCACTTAGGAGATTCAAACCACCCACCCTAGCACTTAGGTGAATTTATTTCCAGTCTCCTAAGGACTTTTTTGCCCTTGTACTTATTGCAGTGCATAGATGTAAAGCACATTAAAAAAAAGTTCATCTTTTAAATGTATTTATGACAATTCTACTTTAGAAAAAGGTAGCGCAGGCAGCTTGGGAATGTCATTGGCAACATGAAGCTGAAGACACATGGTCTCTCATACCAGGAGGTGTAAAGGTGTTGTGGTAGGACCCTTGGCAGATATCTTTTCCCAGAGGCCTCGTCGCAGGTAGTGGACCGTCGTTCCCGCTAAATTGAATGCGCCAGAATGTTCAATCTTCCAGTCACTATTAATAGACTGTTTACCAGAATCCCGGAGAGCTAGAAAAAAGTTCAAAGAGGAGTATAATTCACTTATAAATGAATGTGTCTACACTCTAATATAACACACAACTTTTTAGGTTATGGAGAGTGATTCCTGCTTCTACAGCATGGCAGGTTCCACGCACTCTCCACCTCCTTTTATCACAAGAGCACACCCAAGGTTACCTTGACCTGTTCCACCTTCCTGCACATTTCACGTCAGTATCACTTATTTTAACCTATAAGCTCTTTTTGGGGTACTTAATTATTTGTTCATTTTATACGACTGCTTTAAGGCTATGAGAAGTCTATGGGATAGCACTAAATCATTTACAACATGACTGGTTATGACATTATTAATAATAATGGAATCATTTTTATTTTTCTCTTCCTCTTATTCTAACTTCTAATTCATTCTTTTTACAGAAAGGAAAACTTTTAGGAAAGTTCATGAATTACCATAATATGCTGGATATTTCTGCCATTTTGTCTAACTCCAAGTTTTTTCACGTTATGTAATAATACTTTATTTTCTTGAGTTGTCCTTTGAAAATGTCTGTTCCACTCTGTTTATTGCGTCATTTATTCCCTTGTTTTGGCTCATTTCAGACTCTCTTCTGATAGTCACATTCTCTTTCTTCCTTTCTGGTCTTTTTAATGCTCTTTTACTTTCTTCATCTATGGGGTTCTTGCTGTCATCTCATCGCTTGTCATATATGTCAGTGTTCAATGACCCAGATCTGCTCTTGCAACGTTCTCAAATTTAGATGGGAAATATTTCAGGTCATATTTTGACTCTCATTGACTTGTTTGAATTTTCAGCTTTAAATTGAATGCACGTTTGATCAAATAATGGAACTGCTCCACAGTCAGTCCCTGACTTGGCTTTGGATACTGATATGTATCTTCTCCCTTGTGTCTTCTCACAGATGTAGTAGATTTGATTCCTGTGTGTCCAACGTGGAGAAGTTCATATGCATAGTCATCATTTCTATTATTCTCCAAGGAATTTGTGATGAAGACGTTAGCCTTGCAAAATTCTATCATGTAATCTCCAACTTGATTCTATCCCCATGGCCATATTTTCTGAGTTCTGTTCCTTCCCCTTTGTTTCCAAATTTAGTTCTCCAATTGCCAGTAGTTATCCATGCATCTTGATTGCATATATGACTAATTTTTAGCTTAAGTCATTGGTATAATTTTTCAATTTCCTTATCAATAACTTTAGTTGTTGGCACATAAATTTGAAAAGTTGTGTTGACTGTATTTCCTTGTATATAGATAAATATTGTCCTTTAATAAGAACAGATCTTATAATGATGTTTATGCTGATGAATGTAGTCTTGAATTTGTTAATTTTGGCATAACAGACCATATGATTGCCTGATTGAACATAGCCAATAGCAATCCATTTTGGCTTACTAATGCCTAGGGTACCGATCTTTATGTGTACCATTTCATTTTTGATGACTACCAATTTTCCAAATTTCAAACTTCATACATTCCGAATTCTGCTTATTAATAGATACTTGCAGATATTCCTTCTCATTTTGAATCATGTCCCATCATCAAAGTAAGGTTTGAAAAGTTTTACTCTGTCCACTCAGGGTCAAGTCCACTCTAAAGTGGCCGCTCTTCCCCAGACTTAGGAATGTCTTCCAACAGGAGGGGCTCATTTTCCAGCTGGATATCAGACAACAGTCTGCTGCTGCTCACAACATTTTCAGTGGCAATTTTCTTAGATATTGATAACCTTTGCTTTTTTTATAGTCTGGACTGAGTGATGAAGCTGTCCTGAAACCTATTCACCTTGGGTAAACTTGCAGGTATTTAAAATACCTGTATGGCAGTTTCCAGCATCACAGCAAAACCTGACTACCATAATGTGAAAAACTGACAAAGATTCTAGTCTCAAGATGTAATATTGAAAGATTCTATGGCAAAACATCGAGTGGTTCAGGAAGCATTAAAAGAAGATGGAATACAACAACTGTATGCAAAATAACTAGTTAATATCCAACTACTTCAAGGTAGCCTATAAGTAAGGACTCATAGTATTAAAGGAAGAAGTCCAAGCTCTACTGAAGGCATTAGAAAAATGCAAATATCTAGGAATCGATGAAATATGAATTGAACGAATCAGTAAGCATGTGCAGCACTGGAAGCATTCACACCCCAAAGCCAAGAAATGGAAGAAATGTCAACTGACCTGAAGAAATTGACAACTGTGCTGACTTCAAAGAAAGGTAGCCCAACACAATGTAGAAATTGTCAAAATATATCATTACTATTACCTGCAAATAAAATGTTGTTGAAGGTCATTCAACAATAGTGGCAGTAGTTTTCTGACTTCTGACAGGGAGCCACCATAAATAGAAGGAAAATTCATAAGAGAATGTGGACCAAGAGAAATCACTGATGATGTCAGATGGCTCTTGTTTTTTATTGAATATGCAAAATCATTTGACTGTGTGGTTTATAACAAACTGGATAGCATTTAGAAAAGCGAGAATTTCAGAACACTTCATTTTGCTATTAAAAGACATTTTAATAGAACAAGAGACAATCTTTCAAACATCACAAGGGAATGTTACGCAGTTTAAAGTCATGATCTCAATTCTACCTTGCAAATCTGGCTAGACCAGAAGATGGACACTGGTACAGATAAGAACTGGAAACACAGGGAATCCAGGACAGATAAACCCCTCAGGACCAATAATGAGAGCAATGATATCAGGAGGATAAGGGGAAGGTGGGGTAGAAAGGCAGAACCAATCACAAGGATCTACCTATAACCCTCTCCCTCTGGGACAGACAATAGAAAAATGGGTAAAGGGAGGCTTCAGAAAGTATAAGGCATAACAAAATAATAATAATTTATAAATTATCAAGGTTTTGTGAGGGAGGGGTTGTAGGGAGGGACAGGGAATGTGAGGAGCTGACACCCAGAGCTCAAGTAGAAAGAAAATGTTTTGAGAATGATGATGGCAACAAATGTACAAATGTAGTTGACACCATAGATGTATGTAAGGATTGTGGTAGGAGTTGTACAAGACCCCCCATGCCCCCGCCAAATAAAATCATTCTTAAAATTAAAAAAAAATCAAAAGGTGAATCCACAATGCACTCTTTCTTTATGAGATTAGTCCATAGAACTCAGAATCCAGGGGCTGAGTCCCAGTGGCGTAGTGGTTGTGCGTGGGACTGCAGCCCACTCGGATGGAGGTTCAATTCCAGTAGCGGCTCCACAGGAGCAAAGGCTGGGCCTCCTACTCCCAACAACAGAGGCCAGTGATGTCCAAAAAATAAAAAGAAAAAAAGGAATCAGACTCCAAAATGTAAGGGTACTGGAATCTGTATTACAGAAAATTGGAAAAGAGGGAGATACACAGATTAAGATGCTGGCTATTAAGTTCTCTGTAGTCGTAGCATATTGGAGATTGATGTTTTTGCATGGTCTGTCAGGAGTCCCTGTTTCTATGGTCTTCAAGTTTATTACTCTTCATTCCTTTTGACAGAGTAATGGCAATAATTACAACTTAGATGGTAGCTCACAAACCTTTAATAACCTAGTAGCTACCTCCCTCAGTGGGATACAGACCTTTGCCTTTGTGGATTATGCTATGTCAATTAACCTTGGTGCCCCCGAGACGAGGGCCCCGAAGGTTATGTAACTCATCCTTTCAAGGTATTTGTCTATGTCTAAGATGTTTTCATAACTTCATCCTCGTGTTCTGCTCTATTCATGGCTATATTTCTTAGTAAAGGTAAATCAATATTCATGTACAAAAATCTTCTGCTAAACCTATATATTTTCTTGGGTGTCCTTTCAATCTCTCTCCCACACCCTTTCAGCTTACCTACATGCATGCCTTTATGTCTTCTATTTGTCATTCTTAGCCTAGTAAGCCATATGATTGCTGATGCAAACTGACAAATATTTGTTAATTTCAGCTTGTGCATGCATAATATATTGATTGCTATGCATTCCATTTAAATTTTGATGATTTTCAATGATATAGTCTTATTATGCCATTTCAAAATCCTTCTATTTTATATTCAGAAATATGACCTATGCTATGTATCTATATTACTAAATATGATGAGATTTTGTCTTTTTAAAAAATCATTTTGAGGGCTCTTTCAGCTCTTATCACAATCCATGCATCCATCCATTACATCATACACATTTTAGATAAGTTGCCATCATCATTTTCAAAGTATTTTCTTTGAAAATACTGAACACTTGATATCAGCTCATTTTTCCCTCCCTCATGAACTTGATAAACTATAAGTTATTATTATTTTCACATCTCCATCATCTGTTGTCTGTTTTCATGCACTGTTCTGTTGTTTGTCCTTGGGGGTGGAAGAGTGGTGGGGATATGTTATATGTAAGGGGAGTGTGTAGTGGAGACCCAAAGCCCATCTGTTGTCAATTGAACATCCCCAGACAGAAGGGTCACAAAGAAGAGATGAGCCAGTCAGGGTGTAGTATAGCACCGATGAAATATCTAACTTTCCTCTAGCACTTTAATGTTTCCTCCTGTGCAGCCACTATCCGCTATCATGACTTCCAGTCTACCTTACAAATTTGACTAGACCAGAACCTCTGCACTGTTACATATAAGAGCCCACAACACAGGGAATCTGGGACAGTTAGCCACTCAGGACCAATAATGAGAATAGAGATACCTGGAAGGTAAGGGGAAGGTGAGGGGAGAAAGTGGAACTGATCACAATGATCTACACAGAACATCTCCCTCCCACCCCCAGGGGGGATACTTTGTTTTTGTATCCACACTTTACATTCCTTTTTTTTCCTCACAACTATCTAGGGAGCATTTCTACACTACCCTATGTGACTACTATGAGTTGCAATCAACTCAATGGCAGTGGGAATTTCTTTTCAGTTCAATGATAAATATTAACAGCTGAAATCAGTGTTCTAAAAATGTTTTGGTTGCATTTTGTTTATAAATATTACTTATCCTTGTTTTGTTAAATGTTTGTTTGCTCTAGTTTACATGCAACCCGACCGGTAAGGTGGGTTGATCTATATGACTGTTTTTTGATGATTTAAAAACAAACATAAAAGTTATAATGATTTTTAAAGATTCTACCTGAAGTACTCTCCGCTTTACAACTTTTAATAAATTAGTAATAAAGCCACAATATTCAGAAAAATATATAATAACAGCACATGGGAATGAAGCTCAAAGAGAAAGTAATGAAAAAGATCATTATATTGAGACGGGATTAGCTGTCTCCTAAGAGATAATATATGGCTCAAAGTAGACAAGTTAATTTGTTAAAGTATGATGAGCTTGCCAAGATTCCAGTTTCCTTTCTATTTGCTAAAGACGTTTTCAGATGAAGATTTCCAGCGACTTCCTTCCTACGCCTGAGAGCCTTTAGTCAATGTGATGGATGATGTGCATCCTCAGCCAAGTTTTCAGACATGAAAGGTAGGACTGCAGAACTGTGTCATTTCATTTTCCCCACACATGCCTACCCCAACCCTTCCAGGTGCCTCCCACCACTAAATGGAAAGATGCTTGTCCATTTGTTTAAGTCTGAAACTGAGAAGTAATCCTTGAATCTTCATTTGCTGCCAGCCCCCATAGCCATTTCTAAATACCTCAGCTCAACTTCTTAGATGGCCTCTGGAAGCCTCTGAGTAGATGGTGACTATTGGGTAGATATTAGTAATGATAAACCAGCCTTCTAAAAAATATGGTCAGTGTGAACCCTCTAACATATGGGAATCCCATCTCACTTCACTTAAGTCCTTAGAAGATATAGTATGGCAGAGAAGAGAGTAGTGTTTAGAACTGAGTACTACAGTTCAGAAACATTTGAAGAAGATATAGAGGTTGAGGATTCAGCAAAAGGGGTCTTCAATGAGGAAGGAGTCCTTGGATACAAAAGAAGAAAGTGTGTGGTGATCCCAGGAGAAGTCATTTACTTCAAACGCTGTCTACAAGCCAAATAACATGTGACCATTGGAGTTCTCACCACAGAGGACATTTGGTGTCCTTGAGAAAGTGGAGACAGAAAACGTCAGTGGATTGGTTGTGGGGATGCAAAGGACGGAAGAAAGGCAGTTGAAAGATGTATAGTCTAGAGCTTTGTGGAAGTCATGAAAATTCCATTTGGAACATCCATATCCCCTTCTAGATTGGGAAAAAATAATGTATACATAAATAAAATAGCCAATTGTCTATTGCTGAATAAATTATTGAAATCTCAATATTTTATCTAGCTTATCCAAAAACTGGATGTAAGAGCATCAATCTGAAATTAGAGATATGTGTGGATCTAGTTGTGCTTAGATGGATTTAAACACCTTTTATGCTATAAAGGTGAGTGTGTGTGTGTGTGTGTGTGTAATGATAAATGAAGGAATGTGTGATACAGCTGTGGATTTCTCCCTCTTCCTTCTAACTTTATAAATGCACATCCTGATGAAAAAGTAGTTCAATCTTACTGTAGCTCTTTCTCCAAGTTGTAGAGTAGAAACAATCATGGACAGTGGGATTATTTAGGAATTTTGTATGTAGAAATTTCTCTATTTAGACATTTTGTTTATTGAAGAATGAGAATACTAGTTTCTAAAAAAGAAAAAAGGGAAATGGCTTTCCTTAAAGATAATATACATGTGGGCTGAGCCCCGGTGACATAGTGGTTGTGCACGGGACTGCGGCCCACTGGGACGGAGGTTCAATTCCAGCAGTGGGGCCCCACCGGAGAGCAGTGATGCGCCCCCCCCCAAAAAAAAGATAATATACATGCAGTGTGCTATTTCACCTAGCTTGCATTATAGTTTCAGTGAATAACGAATGCATCTTTCGACAAGTATTTTCCTTTATATATTTAGTCATCATGAATTGACCTAATTAAAATGCTAAAATATGATACATTACACTGGTTCTTGTCCAGCTGCAGTATACAAGTATTAAACAATCCTGTCTTGTCAGATGAGTTCACTTAAAATAAGACAAGAGAGCAAAAAGTCAGCCTTAGTCGCCTCGTGCTGCTCTCACAGAAGAATCACAAGCAAGTGACAGTAACAAAGGAGTCATTCCTCTGACAGTTTACAGGGCGCGGATGTGATCCAGGATGCCTGATCTCAGGAGCTGCCTTCTCACTGTCTGCTCTGGAGGAAGGTCCTCTTCTTCTTCAGCATCTGTTTGAGGCTGCTTTTCTGGCTCCTGTCATATTCTTTCCTCCAGCACTGTGTGTGCTTAATCCCTAGTCAACCTCATTAAAGAGACTGAGGACAGACTCTTAGGTTACTGTTTCATTGACATAGCAAAAACAAATAATTTTCAAAGGGATGATAGCTAAAGGCATCTCAAACTTCAAACCAAATCCATTGGTATTAAGTCCATTCAGACTCACAGCAACTCTTTATAGGGTTTAAGAGGTTATAAAGTGTACAATGTAAATCTTTACTTCAGCAGATAGCATAATCTTTCTGCCAAGGAGCAGCTGGCTCGTATGTCCCACAGACCATGTGGCTAGCAGTCCAACACTTACCCAACCTCACTACAAGATCTCATTAAACCAAAGCCATAGAGGTGAAGATTTACAACCCCAATCACAATCCACAGCAAAATACTTTCGCATTAAAAAAAATCTAGTCATTTCAGTATGTGGAAAAGGGAAAGAAACATTCATTCAAACGTCCTACTTCTAACATAATCATTTTCTATTTTTGTGAGTGTATGTATTTACCCACAAAATTAATATGTGTGTGCATAGGTATGTGTATGTATATGAAACACAATCTATCCAAATCCCTTTTCAATGTAGATTAACATGTGGAAACAATTTGTAACCCTTACAAACTATACAGACAACCAGATTGCTTTTGTTCCTGGGCAGTCCCTGGGAGAGAAGGAAAGAAATTCCTCCTCGATATGACAAGAGGCACTTCCTGGGAAATTCAAATATGTAACTAGAAACAGATTGACTTCCTCGTCTTCACGGCACTCCCTGGGCATGGGATTGGCTGATTGCGGTCTGTAAAATCGGTTACCTAGATAGCTATGTGCAGGCTTTTCTTCCACAACTTTGATTCTTCTGGCTCCAGCAGGTATCACTAGCACTTCTACATAGCCTGGAAGAAACAATTAAATAAATAAATAAATAAATAAATAAATCTCGAGTTCTTGGTGAGATTGACTTGCCTTTTCCTTTTTTGGGGGTGGGGTGAGGAGAGGGGTGAGTTATGCTTTTTGCCCTAGTTCGCTACATATGGGAAGAAAACATGCGCAAAAGCTGTCGTGCTTCCAAAAGGAGCAGCTTCTTGGAAAGAGTCGGAGTCCAGAGTATAATCAAGGACAAATAGGCAATTTTATTTTCCATGTTAAGTGAGTCACTGGTACATGAAGAACAGAGGGAAAAAAGTACAACCGGACAGCCAGCTACAAATCGTGAACAAATACTACCCTTAAGCAAAGAACTTATGCTTCTGCTGTGGGAACTCCTTTAAAGTGGAGAAACAGAGGGAAAGCAGCAGATAGGACACAGCTGGCTCAGATCATGTCCCGGGAGTGGTTCTGTATCTGACAGGAAGGACAAAGCAATCCCCAGAAGAGATTAACAAAGGGCTTGAAATTGGAGCTGGAGACAAGCAAATGCAAGAACTCACAAAGCAATCAAGTGCCACCTCCCAAAGTGTCAGCTAAAAGAATGACACAAATGGCTGCTTCTCAGGTTAGGGCTCTCAACAAAGTGAACAATGTCAAACTTGAAGAGAAATAGTCTGCTAAGATGTAGTGAGACCGAAGCATTACAATCAAGTTGGCAAGTGGTGCAGAGTAATGGTAGAGCTCTTGAAAGGCTACCTGTGGGTCAGGGGTTTCAATTAAGATACATTTAACAAGATTCTTAGCACTTCTGTGTGGATCTATATGTCTAACAAAAGCCTTATTTCCATTTGAAAAATTTTAATTCTGGGGTTGTCTCTTTCTTAATTTTTAAAAATTTCTGAAAGTTTTCACACTTATTTGGTCTATACCAAAAGGTAGCATACGCTCCCCCCTGGTGGCCGTGAGGGGATTTAGAATCATTTGTAACCATCCTTATTCAATGTAACCAATCTGAATGCATCAAGATTAAAAAACTTTCTTTTTGAAACATGAACAATAAAACAAATACTTGGTACCTATTTGTATAAATACATAAAGTGAGGTGGTCTCTGTTCTTGACAAGTTTATATTACAATTGGCTGTGGATATAGAAAATATAAATAGCATACATATGTGGGTTAAACTGAAAAAATTATGCTTAAAGAGGTAATATGCAAATGAGAGGGTTAATTACATGGGAAAGCACATTCGTATAAATGAGAATATTTCAGCAATCCTTCTTTCTTGCTCTCCTCCTCACTCCCCCTTCCCATAGGGCTCACTGCCGTTTTTGTCACAAACATTTAGACAGATGCATTGTTCACAATGAACAACACCAGCACCAGCTCTAATCACTATTTAGTAAGTGCAGCCTTGTGATTTGTCTTTAATGAAACAGTCTCTAACAGTAATAAAAGGTGTCCAGAATGTGGAAGGCCCAGAATACCAGGGGGAGTCTATCAATGTACTTTTGTGACACATTCTTACAGATGTGGGAGTTTAACCCGTAGGACTGCATAGAAAAGGAGAAGAAAAGAAGTCATGGACTTGGCATCGGAGAATGGCCATCGTCAATAATAACCAACCCTCAACCAAGCCTAGACTACCATCTGGGGGAATCCTTCTCAAGAGTGACAGGCCCTATATAGGATTTCCAAGATGGCAACTCTTTATGGACAAACCTATTTTTCTCTCACAGAGAGCTGATAGGTTTGAATCACTGACCTTTCAGTTTGCAGCCCAAGGCATAACTCACAGTGTCCGTGGGGCTCTTTACAGACAGGAATGGGAGAGAAGTTGAAAATAAACCAGGAAAGAAAAGAGAGGGGAGAATCACCACCCAGGAGAAACTAGGTCTATCTTTGTATAGAGGGTTCCTATGGATTAGATTTTTTCAAGAAGTAAAGTGTCTGGTCAGCTATTAAAAGCTGTAGAGAGAGCAAAGGGCAGGGATTCAAGTGTGTCCAGTGACTTTCACAGCAGGTTCCTACATATCATCCCTCAGTAAATGAATTTGGCAAAGCGTTTGGAGAAGATGTTAAATTTCAGATAGAAACGAGTGAAAAGAATGTGTACAAGGTCCTGAATGCATTTGAACTCATACATTCTGGAGAATTTTCTGTATTTGTGCAATAGTTACATCTAAGCTCATGGATGGGAATTCTGATGGTTCTACTGGGCAAGTACTGAAGTCTTAAAGTTGTCAAAGTTGACAATTCAAAACCACTAGCTGGTCCATGGGAGAAAGAGGAAACTATCTACTCCCATAAAGATTTATAGCCATGAAACTCCATAAAGGGTTCTATGAGTTGGAAATGACTTGATGACAGTGGAAAAGTCATAATTATTTTTTGAGAAATTCTTGAATATTTGTTCTACTGGTATGGCTTTGATGGCAGGCATTGTTACTGAGTTTAAAGAAAAAAGGCATCAAGACACTATTAAGCAAAAGTAATTTGAAAAGAGAAAGCCAACAGCTAGGACCTTAGATCTGTAGTAAACTAAACTTATGACAAAATTGAGAGTGCAGACTTTTTAAAGCTATGGATAAGTGACTACTGTCCAGTAAATAAAATGAAACATGCTACCAGTGATGTTAATTTCAATAAATTTGATCCTAATTTTGAACAGTTTGTTTTGCACAGAAGAAAAGTCCATCTTCTAACCAGAGGTTTCAGTTTTGGACAACTATCTAGAAATACTAAATATTACCATCATCTTTATGATAGGCATAATGATGAATGTCACATATTGAAAATTGCTATGTGTTAATTATAATAGATATTCTACATAATTTATTACATATAATCATATATTAAAATGCAATATAGACAATACATTTGTAACTTAATAGACAGACTATGAAAGGAGAGAACCTTTTCAAGACAGGATTGTCAAGACAGATCCAAGCTTTGAGCTTTGAGCTCTCTGGTCTTGATTACTTCTTGTGATTACTCACTGTCATTTTTTATAAACATCATCATCTTAAACTAAGAAAAACATACTTTAGGCCCTGTGATAGCTAGGTTTTGTGTCCAATTGACTGATCCAGAATTTTCAGTGGTTTGACAGTTAAGGCGTAGTAATCGATCATGATATGACATAAGGCAGTTTAATCTAATTCATAATGATCTGCCATGAGCAGCCGATCCGTTGTAGAAAGAGAAGGGGTGTAATGCAACTCTTTTACTCAAGTCATATCCCTTGATGCCATTGAAAGGCAGTTTCGTGAAGGTTGTGAATGACTTTCTATAAACCTGGACTCTGTGGAAATGTTAGTTTGTCTTTGGTTGGGATTTGGATTCTGCATCCAGCAGCTGCTGATCAACTGACCATTAAATTTGAGCTAATGACCTACCATAGTACCGGCCGATTCTGCGAGCCACCTGACATACTGACCTTGAATTTCATTTCTTCTGTAGACACACACCTGACCTGCTAACCTAGGATTCATCTGTCTTTAGCTTTTCTTTAGAATTTTGTGATTTTTTTTCTGCCAATCTTGGGTTCATCAGCCCTTGAAACTACACAAGCCAGAAGAAACTTCCAGAATAACAACTGATCCACCTATGTTTGTGGAACCCTCCTGGAAACTAACTGGATTTTCCCGCTTCTACAACATAGTGAGGCATTTTCTTGTTATAGATTTCTCTATACAAGCACCACTGTATTTTTAGAGACCTTCATTGGTAAGCTCATTTTTTCTTATTGTGTATTGAGAACTATTATAAAGCTTCACAAATGCTGAGGTATGCAATTTACTTTTCATTTCTTTTGCGAGAGAAAAACCTTGCCGAGGTAGGTTATATTGAAAATGTGTGACAAATGTACCAGGAAAAAGAAGTGATACACACAATCGTTTATTTTCTAGTTCCAACAAAATGATTTAGCAATTTTTAAATTGAACACCCCCATGTGTCTGCATGGGTGCTGTTCATTCAAGATAGAGAGTGGACATAGTTAGATCAAATAGTCTGCAAGTCTGTCAAAAACTGCTAGAATGCTCATAAACCATAGGAATGAAATTGTCTCCAGAGTAATGGACACAACATTCCCAAAGCCATAATGGAATGATAGACACTAAAGGACTTTTTATGTGAAAGTTTAGAAGCATGTGATGTTGTATCATTAACTAACATTTATGGATCCAACATTGTATGTGAATAAAAATAGTCATGGTTGGAGGTCGTATACAGAGGAAATAATGGAGATCAAATTAAGTTAATTAAGGAAACAGGCAATATAGGAAGAAAGCACAGGTTGCAAAACAATGCCTAAAGGTGAGCACAACAGACACTAATAGGACTTGGCTAGGCAACTGACATTGCAAAATAACTCAAGAATCCTATGCAGTCTATAACCCAGCTGTCTTTCTGATCACAAATTTCCCCCCACTGTAAAGACAGTCCTAATGTACAAGATAGTCACAGCAAGAATACTCATGATCACTAAGTGACCTAAAATGACGGTTTCAGCACTAACTGGAGATTTGAACTAAGAATAAAGGAGTGGTGCACATACTTAATACACTATACTAAGTATCCCAGACACCCTTGCTAAAAATTCCATTTTGAATTTTCAGAAACGTTGACCCAATGCTGTGAATGCACTGCACATGAAAAAAGGGGGCCAAGAAAGAGCTCATAAAGCTATATGGCTGCACAAACCATCCAAACAATAAACCTTACCCTACAAGACACATACAGAAGGCTGACAAAGATAACAGCCATACATAAAATGTTTACTTATAAGCACAAAGCCTGCTGTCTATGACATGTCTCCCTTGCAGGCTGCTATAGGGGCATAGTTGTTTGTGGGATGCCTGCCCTGCAGGTTTCATCTTGTAATAAATGCCTTAACACCATTTAAACTTTCTAGTCTTCGGGTCCACGCTTGCCTTAGAGAACAGTCTTGATATTGTTTCTAATTGAAATACAAGTCTTGGAGCCAGGTTATCCGTAAACATCTCTATCTGATCATGGTGCTGGAGAAAGAGGCTGCTTATGAAGTATGAAATACATTTTAAACGGTCCTATTCTGGGTCGATTCTAAGCTGCTCTTGTTATGTGCCACTGAGGTAGTTCTGAGCCACACCAACCCTATGCATCTAAGAAGAAAACACGATCTGGGCCTCCCATTTGTTCCTGTGCCCCAGCCCACCATTGCAGCCATTATGCTAATCCAGTTCCAATTTACCAAGCATGATGCCCTTCTCCAGGGACTGATCTTTCTTGACAGCATATCCCACTTATGAAAGATGAAGCACTCCATCTGTACTTCTTCGGATACGGAGGGACTTGTCCTTCCAGCAATACTCTTTTCAGTGTTCTTCACTGACATTGTAATTCAAATACATTGATTCTTCTTTAGTCTTCTTTATTTAATGGCCCACTTTCACATGCACATGAGGGGATGGAAAATACTATGGCTTGTATCAGGAGCACCTTAGTTTGCAAAGTGACACCCTTGCTTTTTAATACCGTGAAAAGATCTTGTGCAGCAAATTTACCAAATTTGCCATACGCAGCACATCTTTTGACGTCTTCACTGCTGCTCGCCTGAGCATCGATTCAGCAGCTATAACAAGGCAAAGTTCTTGAAAACTTTTAATTTTTTTCCATGTATCATGTTATCTTTTGATCAAGTTTGTGTAGGTTTTGGTCTTTTTGGTCAATTCTAAGTCGTATCTATGAATTATCCAGGGAAAACTAAGTGGAAGCTGGCAGACTACATTTTCAAATATGAAATGGAAGGAGGGTGTTTGGTCAGTTTGAAAACTTGCATGAAATCTGGAACAAGACTCGTTAACAACCTGAGATAATACAAATGACGCACTTTTGCTTGATGTAAGTGAAGCGAGTTTGAAGCAGTTACCGATGAAGATCTGAGATCCTAGCCCTGAGCATAAAGACCATTGAAACCATCACAACTAGACCAACAAACAGTATCACGATACATGAAAAGAGCCTTGAAATTGTCAATCATTTCATTTTACTTGTATTGACAATCACTGTCCATAGAAGCAGCAGTCCAAAAACAGAGCTACATAATTGGATTGGGAAAATCTTCTGCAAAAGATCGCTTTACGGTATTGAACTAAAGAAAGCAAAGATATCACTAAAGTGTGCCTTCTCCAAGCTCTTGTATTTTCAGTTGCCTTAAGTGTATGCAAAGCTTGACAATGAAGAAGGAAGGCTGAAAAACTGATGCATTAAATTATAGTATGGGTGAAGAATTATCGAATGTACTATCAGCTGCCTGAAGAAAGAATAAAAGTTTTCTTGGAAGAAGTCCAGGCAGAATGTTCCTTAGAAGCAAATTAGTGGAACTCTGTCTTGCTTTGGACACAATATTAAGAGGAGTCAGAAGCTGGAGAAAGACATGTTTGGTAGAGCAGAGCATGATTAAAAAAGAGGAAGACACTCAACAACATGGACTGGCACAGTGGCTGCAATAATGGGAGCAACCATAATGACGATTGCATGGATGGCAGTCAACCAGGCAATGCTTTGTTCTGTTGTGTGCATGGTCACTATCTATGGGAATTGACATGACAGTACTTAACAGCAGTCACAAGAAATCCAATGCCTGTCATTTTGAGGAGGAAGAGACTAGTGTGAGAGGTGAAACTCAGAAGGAGCTGATGCTACTAGTCTCTTCTAATCCTTAATATTTCAGTCACCTCACGCAATTTCCAAGTAGCAAATGCCATGAAAATGCAACTTACCTAACACAAGCAAAAGACCAAAGTGGATTAAGTACAATAAGTGTACAGAGGGCTTAAGGGAGAAACCAGAGTATAACTATAGTAACTACATTATGAATAGAATGCAATACTGATTTAACAGCACTCATATTTTTTATGAATGGTGGTCAAATAAAGCGTTGTTATAATTTAAGGAAAATATCATTGCTGACTGTGCAGCTGTATCCTTCAGCAAACTTGTTTCCTTACATATTCAATAATCATCCAAGAATATTCGACTGAAATTGGATCTCTTTCTATTACTTCTGTCTTTCAGATTTCATTTGAGTTTTTATAGAATAAAAACATCTCCCATAACAATAAAACTGAAAAGCTTATTATAATTACATTCCTTAGTCTGGGAGCCTAAGAACAAGGATGTCTTTTCTAAATGAGTGCTGGCAGATTTTGACTTGCAGGACCTTTTTCCCCATTTGCACAGCTTTGGAGGTTCAGATTTTGATCTGCAAGTTAACGTTGGCCTAGATTATTTTTAGGCTCTAACAACTTCAGGCTTACTTATCTCTGGTTCTGCTGGGGCTAAGCAGAATGGAATATTGAAATGATAGAAGGCTGTGTCTAATTTACTTTCCTGGGAAACTCTTTTTATCTAAAATGCACTCAGTTTTTCAGTTATTCAAACACAAAGAGCTTGTTTCTTTTTACTAAATTGAATATCTATTTGTCTCAGGTTTTACAACATGCCTTTTGAAGAAGAGAGGGATTGAAGATACAAATATGCATTATAAAGCATATGAATGATGACGAAGTTGAGTAAAAGTTACAAAAATAGCTTAAAATATATACTCACGAGATGAATGTCAGTATTTCTGGGTCATTGGATGGGCAGGGGGTCATGTTTAAAATGATCAATATGGAAAACACACTGAAAACAACAATGAAATAAAATGACCCAGGAATACTCATTACAGAAATTACCTCATATTCAGGTTCTCAGGCTTACTGGAAATCAGCAACACTTTCTGTGTTCTCATTCATCTAGTGCACATGTAAAATACATTATAATACAGCAATTATAAGGACCACATTTGGTCCTTTCCTCTATGGATTATTATTATTATATCAATTTAAATGAAACGAGAAAATAAGTGAAGATAGCTTTGGACACTTAATGCAGAGCTTCATTCTGCCACTTCTGAGGCTCCTTTGTAGACCTTTCCCACTATGCAGCTTTGCCACAGGTTCAGGGCTTCCTTAAGTGAAGAAAGCTCGCTTCACTTATTTTCTTTTTCATTTAAATTGATATAATAATAAAAACCCATAGATGCAAGGATCAGGGTTGTCTGTATTATAATTGCTGTGTTATAATGTGTCTTACATGTGCATTAGATGAATGTGAACATTTCATCCTCTCAAAATCTATAGCTAAAACAACAAGAAAATGAAGAAATTGGAAAACTGAAAACCTGAAGAACAATATTCTCCAGAGTTTCTTCAGACTGTTACAAATCATTATTTTACAATAAACATCATGCCTTGCATTGGAGAAGAGGTTCTGCAGAAACCTGGTAACATTAGAAAATGCAAATTAGATTATTCCCTTGCTGCTCTAACTATTAAATGCACAACATATGACTTCATATTTTCATTATTGGGAAATCAGCTTGTTAAGACTTTCTGGCTCATGTCGTATGTATTGTATGTCATCACAAAAAAATCCTTCAATACCCATTGTGAAAGTCGACACTGAAGGCAGAACAGTGACTTCTAAATCAAGCTCAGTGCATTTCTGTCTCCCAAGATTTTGAGGATAAAAATGATAGGAAGTTACCTGCTCCTCTGGTATGATTGAAATCTCCCTTGATCACTTTGCAAGACTTTCCGTTGCCATTGCAGACACCACAGTGATCTTCCCTCGCTAGAGACCCCAAGAAGCCATCACAGCCAGCTTTCTGCACCCAAACAAAGACAAGACATCACAAACTACAGTAATTGCTACAAATAAGACATATCCTTGGTAATCAAGTAACTTGTTGTATTCTATGGTGAAGGTTAATATAGACAACATGTTCATTTCCAGTAAGCTAAGCTGTAAAATGACCAAACAGTAGGATAATGATTTTTTTTTTATGTATTTGAAGTAAGCTGAGAAAAAAAATATTGACAAAAATGAAATGTATATAACTGGAACAGGATATCACATTTGTACTAAATATAATATGATTCATTAAGTTTATTCTATTCAATAAAGAATATATATCTTTCACTCTATGCATGAACTGCTGAATATTAAATCAACTGTCTGAAAAATCGAAAAGTCACTCATTTTCATTGCATTCAATAATCAGTCTGCATTTCCATATTGGCATTATAAAAACTGTCTCAAGCCAGTGGTTGCTCTAATAGAATATGAACAGGTGATGATATCACCTAAGTCTTCAGAAGATTTTCATTAATATGAATCTTCTGATAGTGAGTTAATTGATTAATTTCTAGGGAATATTCTTTCAGTTTGGTCTTGGATCGACTGTGAAAACACAGCATTTTGCCATGGTTTTCACAAACAAATGACTAAATTTAATATATATAATTCACTTTTATAAAGTAACAACACAATCAGAAATACAAGGATCACACATATACCCTTAAAGAAGAAAGTTTAGGAAGAGAGGTTGGTAATACACCCATTATAACAAGTTTGAACTATTTGAGTCAACTTTAAAAATATTAAATAAAACAAAAGTTAAAACTATAGTTTACATTTTTGTGGTTACCATTGGTGCTACTGGAGTGGGGAATACTGGTAACTTATCAAATGCAGATGTAAGGAACAATATCCTGAGAGGTAAAAAACAAACAGACACATAGAAAATGTATACAATAGCCTTCCCTCCTTTTGTCCTAAAGGACTTATCATGTCAAGAAGTTCACGAAGCAAATGCACTACTGGAAAACTCTGATCAGCATGTCAAAATTTTTTTTCTGGGAGAAATAAAGAGAATGTCTGGATGAAAGAAGTAGCTACCATAGGAAATGCTCATAACACAGTGAAGGTATGTGAAGAAGATACTTAGCAGGAGCCGTGAACAGAACTGGGAGTCTGGAAGTGATACCACACATCCACAGGCACACAAAAACCTTGCTGTTGCTCTTGCTCTCTAGCTCTCAACAAAACACAATACTTCATCACTTACCAAGAAAGAAGGGGTAAGAGGTAAGTGAAGAGAGGTTTTGAAATACCCACTTTGAAATCCCCAATACCCCCTTTGCTTCCATGCAAATACCCACTGCCTTGAGGAGTGGATTCTGACTCACAGTGACCCTTTAGGACTGAGTAGAAGTGCTGCATGAATCTTTAAGGGAGTAGACAGCTTTGTTTGTCTCTCACAAAACACCTGGGTCTGTTCCACTGACGTAGTGGCTAACAGTCCAATACCTTAGCTCCAAAGTGCCACCAAAACTCTTTAGCAAATAGTAAGAGTAAAACAGATAAATAAATTTGTACTTCTGAATAATTATCATCACCCCAAAACCAAGTTGTCTCTGTGAAACCATCATTTCCTATTCCTGGACCCAGCAAATCATGAATCCCTGTCCATCTTTACAGATTTATCTCTTCTGCTTATTTTGATAGACTTGGATCCCATGTGACCTTTTGTGTTTGGCTTCTTTCACTTAGCATAATGGTCTCAAGGTCTGTCCATGCCATATCATGTAACAGTACTTCATTCCTTTTTATTGTTGGGTAATATTCTTTGTACTTATGTAGCACATTTGGTCATCATTCATTAGTTGATGACTCTGTTAGTTATTTACATTTTGGGGCTCTTTCGAGGGGTGTTGCTATGAATATTCATGAATTTTTGTTTTCCAATATATGCTCCAAATTCTTTTGGCTATATATATCTAGAGGTGGGATTTCTGGGTCTTTTGTAGTTTCCATGCTTCACTTTTTGAGAGACTGTTGGACTCATTTTCAAAACATCTTCATTATTATCCATTCCCATCAAAAAGGTATGAGGGACGTTCCCTGACATTGTCACAAACACTTATTAATTCTTAAAATTGTAATCATCATAGTACCACCGTGTGATCTGATATGCTTTTTGTTTGTTTTCATTGATGGTCCCTTAGTGGATAAGGAGGTTAAACATACAAATAACCATAAAAGAGTTAAAATTGAGAGTTTTACATTTATGCTGTTACTGTAAGAATGCCCACTGATGAAAATATGCTCAGATAAATCCAAAAGTTCATAAACAACTTTAAAAAGGCCACACAGTTTAACTGGTGACTAGTATCTACAGTAAGACTGGTGTGCAGGATATGGGCAAGCACCATACAGGTCCTCATCCTTTTCTGGTGACAGAAACTCCGGGAAGCTAAATTGGATCTCTTGTAGAAATTGATCTATTTTCAACTGCTCCCTTTAGTTCATTCACCAGTCCATTTAACATTCTGCTTTCTTCTTTGGTGCTACACATTTTGCTTTTTTTTTTTTTTGGGGGGGGGGCATCACTCCCCTCTGGTGGTCGTGGGAGCTACCCAGCCTTGCTCCCAGAGAGTCACTGCTGGATTTGAACTGCCAAGCCCGTGGGCCGCAGTCCTGCACTCAACCACTATGCCACCAGGGCTCAGCCAGTGCTATGCATTTTCTGATAAAACAAAACTTTCTAGGCAAACCCAATATGTAGAAGGTCTCATGAAAAAAAAACACTGCATGCTTTTAATTATATTAAAAGCTGGAATGAACCATTCTAGTTTAAAAGCTAGAGTCTTGAAGTATTCCAAAGTCATCAGAAGCCGAAAGTCATTTTGTACAATTTAATTATAATCATAGATTAAAACAGCATACGAACAGATTGTTTGATATTGCTGTTCTGTGCTTTAAAATTTATGCCATATTGGCAAAACATAGATTCTTCAATCAGAAAACCTACTTTAAGTCTCATGTTTTTTCCCAGGATTTTCATCAGAAATCTTTGAGATTTATTGGATGATGGATTGATCTATCCATAACCTTTGTTTACAAATAAATGTGTGTGTGTGTGTGTGTGTGTGTCCCAAGATAGGCTTGCATTTGACAGGAAAATATCTGATGTAACATGGGACAGGTCAGTGACCACTGCTCATTGTTTATAAGATTTAAAGTGCAAGAATTTACTCAAGAGCAGCTAATTTGTGACTGGCAGGAATTCTGCCCATAAATGTCTTTGATTACGAAAACGATATTTTCCCTGGTTCCTAGGAAGGCAGCAAGGTGATGGCCCACTTCAAAAACTGTTAGCTCGAGGAAAGCTTCTATTCCTAAAGTCACAAACCACCAAAACAAGCTGCATGCAAAACAACAGTAAAACAAGTTAAGAAGAGCCTGGTATTCTCACCCAAAGAGGGGGCAAGCTGGAAGAGGCAGCCCAGTTTAAGAGTTCCTTGCAGAGTCACCAGAGATCTTGTGACTGTGACACAGGCCAACCACTCCCCCCGCCCAATCTTGCTTCCTTCCCTTCATCCCACAGATGCTGGTCATTCAAGAACCCTGACATCAACATTTGCCATGCTTCTGTGCAAAGACAAGCAGCCTGACTTGTGAAAACCCTCCTGGTGTCGGGGCAGAGCTCAGGAGCCCTGCTCAGTAGGGTTTTCAATGATCACATTGTCGGGAGTGCCTTGCCAGGCTGGTTTTGTTTTGTTTTCAGACATCGCAGAGTGGATTCAAACTTCTAAACATGTGGTTAGAAGCTGAACAAGTTATGCCTTTCCGCCCAGAAATTCTGTTCATCTGCCAGGGGAAATCAACTTGATTTCCACTTTGATCTCACGATGATGCTAGCTGGAGGGGACGCCTCAGTGCTCTGAAGGAGACAAAGGGAGGATGTCCTGCTATCATAATTGACAGAGTCAGCAACCTGTAGGGGCACTGGAAGTCAGAACCAATTCACCAGTAGTGTGAGTTCAGTGGGTGCGTTCATGATCTCAGATCATTTCTGTTCTCCTAAAGAATAATGGGTTGGCTGAGCCCCGGTTGGAGTAAGTGGTTGAGTGTGGGACTGTGGCCCGCGGGCTTGGCAGTTCGAATCCAGCAGTAGCTCTCAGGAGCAGCACTGGGTAGCTCCCATGACCATCAGAAGGCAGTGATGCCAAAAAAAAAAAAAAGAATAATGAGTAACACATTATGTGTATGTACCACAGAGATTATTTTCCAATCAAAGTGATGTACAAATTAAATGCTAAAGAGTAAAGAACATTGAAGACAAATTTTAAAAGCAATTGAGTCAAATGTGTTGAGATTGTTTTAATGTTCAGTGAAAAACAGAGCTGTTTTTAATAGGTGTTTGCCTCACGACTCTGTCTTGGACAAAGAACTCAAATTTTTTGTCTGCAATGTTTTGACCTAAAATTCATGGTACTGATCCAATGTTAGATCAATAAGATCATTACAGAATTTAAAAAATCTAAGCTTTCTTCTGTTCGTAATGACTTTTATGATTTACTATTACAACCACTTAACTATACAGAGGAAGAAATGAAACTTCAAGTTATAGCAGACTTGCTCAGTGTCATTCCTATTTTTGCTTTTATATGTGTTGTGAATTAAGTAAAAATTTGCAGAGCAGTAATCGATTTTGTATGTAATTGTTCATATTCTTTTTGATTCAATTCATCCATCTCCATCCCCTTGGAGTGACATGACTTCCTCCCGGTGTTTCCTGTCACTCTTCCTCTTTCTCTGCTAACCTTCTGAACATTGGCTGGGTAAATGCTGCCATTTTGGTCTATGTTTTGCCAAAGTGGTATAAATTTTAAAACACAGGTTGATTATTACAACATGGGGATGAGTTCAGTTCCTGGACTGAAGGTTGAATAGAAGTCATGGATTTTGGGTTCTCACAGCCTTTATCAGATGCAAGTCTGGTCTCTTTTATGGATTTGAGTTCTGCTCCCCATTTTTCTCCCATTAAATCTTGAACTTGCTGATGTGATTCATTCAGAGAAGTTAAAACTGGCAGACAGGTACCACCATGTCATTCTGATTTCGGGAATGCTAACAGAGATGGGTCCCTGGTCCATTAGTGCATGGGATCATTTCCATGGTCCTTGGAATTTCATCTCTCTACCTTGTTTCCATATGGGAAGAGACCACCGAGATAACCACTCACAAGCTTTTAAAATCCAATTGTGGAATGTAGAAGACCATCTTTGTATACTATGTTTTGGAAATTGGTATCTGTGTGCCCTCAAACTCTGGTCTTGATTGCCCAAAGCAAACAATGCATTCCTGCAAGATGTTTGATTACTTCTAAGAAAATTCTGTACCGTGGCGCCCCACCCCCCATATGCTCTACCACATTCATAAATATATTTGCTGCAGAGTCAAATACACATATATGAATGTCCCTGTCAAATCTATACATATTCACAAGTACTATATGCTGACTCTCCCTCCCATCCCTGTTTAGTTTGCATGTCTTTCAGAGCATCTATTCACATAGAACATCCCTACTGGAGTGGTGTCAATGGCAGTATTTATTGAGTAATAGAATGTCAAAGTATGTTGTTTTTCAGGCATTCAAATCTTCCTCATAGCTTTTCATTTTTCACAATTCTTTCATCACACAGTGGAATTACACATGGTCCCATAATTTTTGCACAACATATCCATTTTCCCTTATGCAATATCTTACCTGGCATCTGCCATTTGCACAGACATCTGCTCCCTGATATCCACAAGAAGTTCCGTCCATCACTTTTTCTGACAGAAGAATAGGCTGTTCTTTTCCAACAGGGGAGCAGAATAGAGCACATGGTTTTTCTACATAAAGAGTGAATAAAAGTAGAGGAGTAATTCTTACTCAATTAATATTTTAATCTCAAACTTTAATTTTTTTTTCTTATCTCCCTCAAACTTTAGTTTTTAATAAACATCTTTGTGTAAAAATCTGTTGTGAGTATTTATTGGGTAATAGAAGGTCAAAGTATGTAATACTATGGTAGTATCTGATGTGTTAGGGAACTCTAAAGGCTAATTGGTTCTACAATGAGCGAACCATAAAGTCAGTGGTTCAAACCCACCAGCTGCCCCATTAAAGGAAGATGAGGCCATTTGTTCCTGTAAAGATCGAAAGGCTCACAATCACAACAAGGCAGTTCAACTTTCTCCCGTAGGATTTCTATAAGCCAGAATCAACTCAGTAACAGTAGGTCAGTAAACTTATTGAGCAAAATAATGCCTGAAAAAATATTAGTTAAAAATACATATTATTTTCCTTCCATTCTAGGGCATCTGACTTCAAATCAAATTACCTTATAAATGCATCATTTATTTTCTCTATCACATATCCTATATCACACTAAAAACAATCAGTCACCCTTTACATACCTCCACTTTCTATTCATTTTTTTCTCAAATAATTTCCTTCTCTTCTCTATATATCAGCTTCTATCTACCTTTCAAGTTTGGTTGACTTTTACTTTATGCCTGAAGCCTTTCTTGATGTTCAACCTCGAAATTCCAATACATTTTAAATTTTATCTTATGCATTTGATATTCTCTAACTGAATAATTACTAAAGGATGAAAAATTTATGAAATAGGCATGAGTGTTTCCATTGTTAAGATGCTCAGAAGTACAATAAAATCCCACCAAAAGCATTCATCTATATACAACTTTAATGGATTAACTGAGAGTCAAATCACCTTTGTCATTTACTAAGGAAATATTTTAGTATGTACGGTAACTAGTTTGACAACCACTGTGCCAATATTTCTTGAATGGTGGGAAGTCTTTTTAGGTGCATTGATAAGCGAATATTACAGGAATTTGGTGAGGTTCAAAGACTCAACTATTAGGCTCAATCAAAGAGTAGCAAAATATTTTTAAAGGGTTGTTTCTATTTTGAAACCTCCTCTCGAGCAGCTGTAGTATTTGGTAACACCAGTAGTAAGAATATCCAAATCTGAAATTTCAGAGCCATTTCTATGCTACATTACTAATTTATTGGCTTGACACCAGTCAGGTCCTTTACTGTTTATTAAGCTTGTATAATAGAATGGAAAATAGTTTGCAGTCTAACACTGATCTTCGCTATGCCTTCAGTAATGCTCCACATTTGCCAAAGGGATTCTATAAATACCAAATAACAGCCAGAGGCAGGGAACAGGGCATTGCTTTGCAAAGAAAAGACAGATAGTTAAATGAGCCTTTAGAACTGAATATTTCAAACCGTTTTCACATGTGGCTTCTGAATACTGTTCTGAACAAGTCTAAGGACTTGGATCATGGCCTTTCATGCGGATGGTTTTGAAATTTCCCTTTAAGATGCCATTATGAGCTGCAGTAAAGCCTTTCAGCGTGCTCTCACACCTCAAAGTAGGTTATGTTTATTCAATGACTACTTTCTATGTCATACATATCTTTGGGCTTAAAAAACAGCTGGTAATACTGCAACCATTGAAAAGTGATCTATATGATTTTCTTTCTGGGATTTTCCTTGAGGAGAACAAGCCAGCTATATGAATAATGTTAAAAGGAGTTCATCTACTAGAAAACCCATTCACATTCCAAGCAAGATTTCAGGTGACTGCTTTGTACTTCTCATCCTATTATCAATTCACCACACTTTCTCTAGTTCTCTCTACAGATTACGTAAACCTTGGACACCACACTTCCTTTCTAGAGTATGCCCTCAAGACGGCGACATTGTAGTGATCCATGTAACAAGTCAGCACTTGGCAGACAGGCCCTGCCTTGATTTAAGAGGCCAGCCCTTCCAAGATATGGCATCAGACTTGAATTGAAGCCAAATTTTACCACAGAGTATGTGAAATACCTGGATGTTAGACCCTGCAATTCTCTTCTCTAAAAATAAATATCCACTACTGCATTAGCATCTGACATTACATTCTCCTGGCTTTGGATTAATAGTTGTCACACAGTTACAAAGTCCTGTGTTTTCTCTAAGGATTGTGCATCTAAACCATTTCCATGGCACAGTGGTTATTACTCTGTTTCTTATCATGCACATGAGTGTCTTAGATTTATGTGTGTTATAAAATTATTTTTAAATAACTGTTGATTACAAAAAAACTAATATGGATCACTTTGATGAGAATTATCACTTTGTAAAAGTTAAGAATGCGCTGTGATTGTCAACACCACAAACATTTTAAACTGACCTTGCTTGAACCCTTAGTTTTTCTTCTTTTCTAAATTATAGGGACTATCTTCATCTGTATTCTGTGTTTTTATCATGTTACAAAATAGGTTTCAAATGAGGTTAACCCTAGCACGATCTGGTAGGAGAGAGAGGATTAAGTCATAAATGACCAGAAATTGGCTTCATGATAAGACTCATGATATTAATTAGAAGGATAGCATCAGAAGATAATAGGCATGTTTTTAAATTTATGTAAATACATTCATAAAAACTTAATACATACCAGACAGTATTCTATTCATGGAAATTGTGGTTACACAGGCAGTAAAAATATCCTATGGTAGGATGATTTGGAGGTAGTTGGAAGGGACATGTAATGCATTTGAAGAATTAAGAGGGTTTTTTTTTTTTCCTAAAGAACTTGATAAAAACTGAACCAAAAATTGAGTAGAAACTTTTAAGGTAAATAAATAGGAGACAGATCAAAGACTCTAAATAAAGTTCTATTATGTCAAGAAACCAACCTGTATGTCTTTACAGGAAAAAGAACACAAAATATCTAGAACAAGAAATTAGAGGCTAGTCCATAAAATTGAACTGTAAAGCAGATAATGATGTTTGAGACTGATCATAAGATCACTGGGGATCACAGAAGGGTATTGCACGGGGCGATGATTGATGGAGCTAGACTTTAAAAAGACGATGCCAACAGAAGCGAGGTTAGATATTTGAGAAGAAGGGCACAGTATTCTGAGAAACATTGGTATAGAGGAATATTGCTTTAAGACTCTCATTTAGAGATGATGAAATCATGAGCAAATACGCTGGCAAGTGGGAAAGAGAAGTTTGGGCAAAGAAGACTTGCTTCCTGAGTTGATCTGAAGAGAGATTGAGGAAGATTTGTGTTTCAGCTTATCCCCTAGGTTTATCATGATCCCACTGGGGTGAGAGAGCCAAGAACAGAAGCAGATGGCAGAAGGACACAAGAAAGAAAAGGCAAACTACATTCAAATTAGGGGTCATAGAAGATTCATCTACCTATGCTTGCATTAATAGTAAGTACTTAGTAGTGTTGATTAGTACTGAGAAGCATTTTGGTTGTTTTTGTGCTAATTAAAATACTACAAGCATTCATGTGCTTGTATTTGTGGGGATCTAGATTTTCATTTATCTGGGGTAAGATTTAGGAATGCAATTTCATCAATTTATGACATACATGTCTTTAGTTGTCTAAGAATTCCAAGCTATTTTTCTATGTGGTTCCTTAATTTTACATTTCCGCTAGGCATGTCTCAGAGATTCTGTTTGTTTTTTTCTTCTCTTACTTCCCACTATTTGGTAAGATCTCTTTTTTAATTTTAGCTGTTCTAATAGGTATGCAGATATCTAATTATAATTGGTAAAACATACTTTTAGTCAGTCATTATGGGTGTTACTTCAGTAAAAGGAGGAAGAGAGAGTCTTGAAATATGAGAAGACAGCCAGTAAAATAGCATTTACTATTATTATGACATGCCGTGCAAAGTTACAAGCTTTACTCAGATGGTGGTTATCTGATTGGCCATACCTTCATCCATGACAGCTTGCCATTGATGTACAGGCTTTGGGTACGAAGTTCTAACACTAAAGGCCTGACATTGCCAGTCTCTGAATCCAGGCAAACCTGCAGGACAAGGTGGATTCTCACATATTCTGTATTGTTTTCTGGGACCATTACAATCCCTTGCTTCAGTACCTAGCCTAGAAAAGATAGTACAAATAATCAATTTTGTCTTTTCAAAAAATTCTTAACTATCTATTAAAACATGTATGTTAATTATCTATAATATCTACATAAATCTACTTTGGTAAATGTGAACAAATTAAATAATTAGCAATAGTGGGGAACGCATTTCTGAGGTACAAAGGGGTTTCAAAAAAGTTCATGGAAAATTAGTATTAGGGAAAATTATGGATGAATTGCAATATTTTTCCTTGCAGGATCTAGTGTGTCACACTAAGAACACAAAATTGGTTTGAAAGGAGCCTCTTTCAGAGCAACATGAGTTTTGCTACAATTGAACCAAAAATATACATCCAATTCATGGTGAAGCATAGGCTGATGAATGCTGAAATCTTTGATTTTGTATTTTAAAAAGTATAGAGACATTGTTCCAAGGAATGTCGCAGATGAAGCTGGCAGCAGTAGATCATCAACATTTGAATAAATAATCTTACCAGAGCTATAATTTGAGCTGACCAATGGCTAACTACGGAAACAATGGCCAACACTACAGACTTTTTAAATGGTTCAGCTTACACAATCTGACTGAAAAATTAAAGCTGAGTACGTTTTCCGCTCCGTGGCTATCACAACTGTTGCTCTCATAACACTTGCAGACACAAGCAGTGCTTTCAATGGAGATTTTAAACAAGTGTGATCAAGAACCTGAAACGTTTCTTTGAAGAATTGTAATAGGAGAGAAAACTTGGTCTACTAGCCTGATACTGAAAACAAAACACAATCAAACAATGACTAACATGTATTGGAAGTTACAGTGGTCAGGCAATGCAGAAGTAGACCTGTTAAAAACAAAAGTTCTAACAGCATTTACTTTTGGGGGTGGGGTGGAGTGTTGCTCAAGGCATTTTTCTTGTTGAGTTTCAAGAGAGCTGAAGAATGATCGTATCTGTTGATTATGCAAGTGTTTTGATAAAGCTAGCAAAACTTATACAGAAAAATGCACAGAGGAGCTTCATCTGAGAGTTCTTCCCCTTCCAAACAGAGGGCACACTAAGGGCAATTTTCTGGTGTTTCCATGGAAAATACTTCCATATCCACCTTGTAATCCTTATTTGGCTTCTTCTGACTTTTAAAGGTTTCTTTATTTTAAGACATCTTTAAAACTCACCAATTTTCTTCTTCAGGTAATAAGTCTGCATTGGCATTAAATTCCTGGGACATTCTGTTTTCCAGTGATGGACTAAGAGGCTGGCATCATCTCTTTCAAACGGGTTTTAAACTTGATGGAATTTATGCTAAGAAAGTTTACTTTCTGATTTTTATCTTTAAATCCTTTTTCCATGAACTTTTTGAAATCTCCTCATGTAAGAATATGTGTGTGCATGTAGATTTGCGTGTGTATGTGTATGTATATATATATATATATATATATATATATATTTCTTTTTCCTTTTCAATTATTTTTTCCATTTTTCTTTCTTTGGTTTTTTATTGTGAATTTGACATTCCAGTTCGGACCATTTTTTTGTACTCAACAATGTAAACAAGTTATTAAACAGCCCAATAACTTGCCCTTTCTATTTTCTACATCAAGTTACCATCTAAAAAACCTGAGCACTAAAAGGTTACTTAATTGCCTTGAGTGTCCAACTGGTCTGAGCTCAAATAGAGAGTCTGCAATTGGCCAATGTTTGGTGCTTAGCATTATTAAGGCAATATCGCTGAGGTGCCCCTATCAGTTCTGAACACTGCAATTGCTGATGAAGTAACTTGACCACATATTTCCACATGGAGTTAAAGAATTTTTTGAAATGACTTTCACTGACTTAGCTATGATCAAGCTGGTCTTATACGACTTTCCTGACTATGCATGTTCTTATCATGCTTTTGTTCTTCATCCTTCTTAGCTTTTTGGCTCCAATTCTATCATTCTTCCCCTCCTGAAGTTGTTACCTTCTTGCTCAATTCTTAGCTTCTTTAAAGGTTAACATAATTGTCCTAGTTTGTCTCCAGACTTATCTAATTACAGCATCTTACTTGATTTGCTCAGAGAAACACTCCTTTTACTGTGTAAGTCTTTATTTTCAGAAAACTGGGTCTTCCTTTCCTTTCTTTCTTTCTTTTTTTTTTTTTGGAGGAAACTTGTTTTGAGCATAACATAAGATAATTTTAAGAATTATTAGTTTTTCAGTAACACCTTTTATTTCACCACTGAGGAAAAAGTGCCCTCCCCCAAACCAGGAACTTTGCTTTTACCCAAGGCATTTGCGTTCTCGACTGCTGATCCCAGAACCGCAGGTTCGGCTACAGGGGCTCCACATGCTCCACTCTCCAGCCAGGTGTCCAGGTGCTGAGGTCCTGCTGGTACATTCTCCAGCCTTACACCACTATTCCAAAAGTTATGTCTTAGGTGAACAAATCAGGGCACAACTGATCATCATTCACTGGCCTATACAGTCACTGGAAATGCAACACAGTCAGGGCTAATGAAGTGGGAACATGAGGAATTGAAAATCACCAAAGCCACCTTGACACTTGCTCGTATAATGGCCCAGTTCTCAGCATTTTCATGTCAGATCATGCAATCTTGTCATGAAAGATCCTCACTGATCTTTGATTCTATAAAACTGAGAATTCTGTACTTGCCACTGAGATACTGTATTGCTACTATGCAATGAATCTCGGGTTTTACAGGCAGGGGATAAAAAAGAAAATACATTCTAAAAAATGGATAGCAATTTAAGAGGAAGAAACAGAATAGAGCACCAAGAACACTCACATATGAGCATGGGAAATAGGCAGCAAATGTCCTGCTAGTACTAGGCTGAGAAAGGCGTTTTAGCCAATTTAGAAACTTTGATTTGAAAGGTCAATATTTCAAGGGACCTATTCTCCTTGAAGGTAAAAATGTCCACTTTTAATTGAATTGTAGAACTTTTCTTTATGTATATATATGTATATGTATATATAGGTTTCCCCCGTGAAAGAGCTCCCATTAAGCATGAACATTATACTGCGTTTTCTTTAAAAATCAGGTTTGTTGAAAGAATGAGAGATTTTTCAAATTATGTTACTTCACTCCAATTTTAAAGTTTATTTGGTAACTTATTTGGGGGCGGGGGTGGGGAGCATCACTGCCTCTGCTGGCCGTGGGCGCTACCCAGTGCTGCTCCTGAGAGCCGTCGCTGGATTTGAACCGCCAAGCCCGCAGGCTGCAGTCCCGCACTCAACCACTTACGCCACTGGGGCTCAGCCCCTATTTGGTAACTTATTAACTTGGCAAGAAAACCAAGAAAGAAGAACTTGAAGCATAGTCATTTTCCTTTTTATTTTTCCATTGACTTTCAGGAAAGGCAGTGAAAAAGACCATTTCTATAGTTACTGAGAACTGGTTACCAAGTTAGTCAATGGATTATTGGAATTTCTTCCTCTTAGTTCCTAGAAAATAAGAAACATGACAGTCACAGGAAACAGTTTAAAGGTAAAATTTAATTGAAAAATGTCACATTGAAAATAATTAGTAAAGATTACAAACATTAAGATTAATAGTTCTATAATAATGGGATGCAGTGAACAGATTGTTTTGCTCAATGTGATTTTCTGTAATTTGTGACAGTGTGATTTATCATGGACTTGGGAAACTGCAATAATCTGAATTCCCAGACTTTCTATTTCTGTAATGTGGAAGATAACATAGTTACCTAATCGTACTTATACAAGAGTTAAATGCAGCAGTAAACACAATACACCATGCCTATTAAGTATTTAGTACATGGAACACAAGGGAAGCTTCTGTGGCACAGTGGTTAAACACATGGCCTGCTAACTGAACGCTTGGTGGTTTAAACACATGCGTGACTTCCCAAGAATAAGGTGACCAGTCCTTGAAAACCCCATGGGGCACTTGATCTTGTAGGATCTCTAGGAGATTGGACAATTTAACAACAGTATTTCCATTTTAGCAAAAATTATGCAAAATTACTTCAGGCATCATTAATCCAGTTATTAATAAGGCTTAAGTAAGTGAATCAAAGGTTTGATCTTTATAGATTGTTCTTTAGAATTTATTGTAAGAACAAGAGGGGGCTTTAGAACTTCGAGGAAAAGTGGAAACAAAAGCCATGAAAATTATCCTCAAACATTTGGAAGATGCCTCAAAAGTTTTAAATATCTTTACAAGAGTAAATTTAGAATATCATACTATAGTCTTATTTGCATCCAATTAATGCTTCACTATGCAATAAAAAATAAGTGCCTCCCCCCAAAAAATAAGTGCCCACAGATTTTCTATAATACTACCCAAATTTAAATTTATTTTCTTTTTGATTATAAAGGTTTTAAATCTACTTTTGAGGGGAAAATTTTTTGAAAAGTTCTCTGTGTATCAGTATGACAATGTTAATTATTAAAGAGACCGAAACTTTTTTGAAGATATGATCTGACAGTTAGAAAAGCAAAGAAAAACACACCAAGTCAAAACCTTTTAATATTTGTTACTTGCCATTCATTTTTTTCAACAATCTAATAGGGAGGTTGTCAAACTTCAACCAATCAAATTGCTTTGACCTCCTTCCTGTTCCTTGAAGAGCATTTACTTTCTGAAAGTGCATATTAGAGCTCTTTCCCCATTTAGCAGCAAGCTACACTGTTTTGTAAAGGAATGGGATCTGGGCCTGACTAGTATCAAAATTAGATCATATCTGGGAGATGCAAAAAAATGGAGGTAGATGTGTGAGTCATTCTGCACACACAAGTGCAGGGAAAGTTAGATTTCCCCATCCTAGTCCTGGTAAATTCTATTAACAGAGCAAAATATGGAATCATACTGAAGGTTTACTGCTCTGTACATTTGATACCTCTGGATGATATCATGGGAGATGTGGTTTTGACTATTCTAGATGATACTGTACTTGAACATTTAGGAAAAGATGACATGTTTTGGGTGGGCTACACATGAGTGCTATGCATGGTCAGCAGTTTGAACGCATAGGAGAAATAAGAGAGTTTCTGCTCCCATGCAGATGTGAAGCCTCGGAAACACACTGTGGTGGTTCTACCCAATCCTCTAGGGTCACTGTGAATTGTAATAGACTACATGTGACTTTTGTTATGGATCTGGATAGCCTAAGGATGCTTTTTCTACATTTCTACAAACACCTCTTGTTTTTTGTTGTTGCAAGTCTGAGAAATGATATTGTGCATAGCCTGACTTATGAAAATGCCAAGAGAGAGATTATACATATTATTTCTAGGATCACCTGTGGCATTGACATGTGGATTATATTTCTCTTCTTTCAAATTTTCATGTGGCTCTATCTACCTAAGAAATTCATGGAAATATGATCAAAAGAGTTTCATGAAAATGAATCTGACAATTTGCTAATCGAATGTCATTAGTTATAATAATACATTATAATGGCAGTTTCAAATTAGGAAAAAAATTAACAAAAATATGTTTTGTGAACTCTGAAAAAGCATTTTAAATATCTAGTAAATTGGTATCTAAGTGCCCTCCAATCCTGGCAAATATCTTAAGTAAAGTAAAGAACATATATTTGGGGCTGAACCCCGGTGGTGTAGTGGTTGTGCGCGGGACTGCGGCCCACTGGGACAGAGGTTCAATTCCATCAGTGGGGCTGGACCTCCTACTCCCACCACCGGAGAGCAGTGATGCCCCCCCCACCCCAAAAAAAAGAACATATATTTGTCAGTTCTTACTGCCATTTATCAACTTCTTAATCTCTCTTAGATGTAAATATAAATGGATGCTGGTATTATGAAGAAAAAAGGAAAGAGAGAAAATAGATTGCCTTTAATTTGGTAAATGATGATTATAAATAGCATGTAAATTACTGCTTTCAAAATAATTTTGAAACATGCAATTTGGTTCCCACCTTCTCAGACCATTTTATACTGCTGGACAAACTAGATTTAAGTAGCTAGATTGACATCCATAGAGTGCTATAAACTAAGAACTCTTCAACTTTGCTTCCTGGTTTGCGATTACTGAGTTTGTGGTGTTCAGAAAAGGCTCCGAATATTCAAATATTTTAGCACTGCTCTGTTCCACAGCTGAGGGCTGCAAGGCGGTGTGATGACTGCTACAACATCTGGATAGGTGTTTGTTTGAAGACTAAGTGCCCAAGGAACTGAGAAATTCATTAGTTCTTTCAATAGACAAAGTATAACCAAAAGAATGTCATGAACACAATTGCAGGGAACTAAAACGTGGTACATGTGATGAGTAATTGCACATTTGATTATTGAAAGAGTGAATTTATTTTGGATAACTTAAGTTGGCTAATCATTCTTATAAATATGAAAAGACAGAAATAATAAAAACCATTTAATAGGCCAGATTATGAAAGGAGGATATTTTACTTTGCTGTGGAAGAATTTAAAAAGATAGATGGATTGTGTGGTGTTTAAAAAATTATGTCTGAATATTGTTTATCATTGTTGATTCTGATTTTCATTTCTGGAGGATGATAAACCTTACTGCTAATAAATTTATGATTCGAGCAAAGAATAAGTATAGATTATAAGGCTTATCCTATAGACATATTTTGTTATAATTTTCTTTATCGTTTAAAAAATAAGAAAGGAAGCCCATATAAGCCACTTATTTAAGCTCACAGAAACCTCTTCCCTGGGGTATGGACAACAGGGAAGTGGGTGAAAGGAGACATCAAACAGTGTAAGATATGACAAAATAATAATAATTTCTAAATTATCAAGAGTTCAAGGGGAAAATATGGAGCTGATACCAAGGGCTTACGTAGAAAGAAAATTGTTTTGAGAATGATGAGGGCAACAAATGTACAAATGTGCTTGACATACAATGGGTGTATGTGCGGATTATGTTAAGAATAGCATGAGCCCTCAGTAAAATGATTTAAAAAGAAAAGAAAACTTATTGGTTGATAGTGTCTAGTGGTAAAACTTAACTAGTCTAAAATGTTTTGCGGAGGATTTAACTTTTCAAATTAAAAAAACGCAAGTAAGTCATGACTCCATTTATCAAACTATTCAGTAATTAAGGAGACACATCCAATTCACTGCACAACCCAATGTCTCCTTTTCAACCATAAATTTCAGTTTTCTTCCATTATGTCACTATCCAGTACTGTTTGAAGTTTATACATCAAACTCCTTATTAGGAATTTAAACATATATTCTCTGTGTGTCTGTGTTACTCACATTTGAACACAACTGCTTTATTATTATTTTTAAATAAAAAATAGCATTGTAAAGTCTGAATTCTGACATGCCTATCTATGTATGCAGAGCTTTTGCCATGGTACTATCTATCTGTATCTACATCACAACCAGTCCTCTACTAACAAATAATTTTTTGTGATTTTTTTTTCAACATAGCAAATTATACCTTTACATAAGCATTGTGTGTGCAGGTGGGTTTATGTAAATATTTAGAACTTGAATTGCTACATTTCAGTCTATTTTTCCAGTGGATGACTTTTGTGGTTTTGCTCTTATTTTGTCTTTAATAAAATGTCTGATATTAATTTGATATTAATATCAATATTATTAATTTAAGATATTTTTTCTTAGTAATTCACACAAAGTAATCTGAAGATTTTGTGTTGTCTTCTATTCTCATATATGATGAAAACTCATACTACAGTGAAAATTGTTGTATTTTGTGATGGATAAATTCGATTTGAAGGGAAATCAGAGTATTATGATGGATAATTTAATGATCTCTCTGATTTCATTCACAGAATAAATTAATGATCTTTCTAATTTAATTTCACAGGGAATTATATAAACTACCAGACAGTTTTCTCTTATTTAAATTAGCCCTAGTTATATGTATGTCTGAGATCTACCTGGCTTTATGATTTGGGGCAATAAATTTATTTATCTAAAAGAATTATGGGGGCTGAGCCCCGGTGGCATAGTGGTTGTTTGCGGAACTGCGGCCCACTGGGATGGAGGCTCAATTCCAGCAGTGGCTCCACAGTAGGCTGGGCCTCCTACTCCTACCACCAGAGCGCAGTGATGCCCCCCCAAAACAACAAAAAAAGAATTAAGTTCATATGAAAGTATACACTAAAAATTCCCATAGCTTTAAGAGAAAAATCACATAAGTTAGAAAATACATATTTAGCAATCTCAAATTTGTCACTTAGAATGATTTATTGATGCTTACATTGGCAAAAAAAAAAATTTGATACTCAGTGTATGTCCTGAGAAAATATATTATACCTCAAAGAATGATAGTCTATTATTTATGCTTACTTCTTTTATGCCAAATTTAAATAGCTAATATTATATACATTTCATGTCAAAGTCTCATATATCTGAATATTAAAATTAGATAGCCAATAATGGAAGCCACTCCATCACTATTAACAAATCAGCCATAAATTTTAAAAGAAAAATATGAAAATTTCAAATTGAAAATGGGTGAAATGCTTAAATTATTTATTGTTCAAAATATTTCATGGTGCAGTGCATATCAAGTGCAAAACCAGGGGTAGAAAAATGAAGATTTTTATACCAGTAAAGATTTTTTAGTGTTGGAAATCCTTTAAAAAAGTTCTACTCTGCCCAATAGGATCATTATAAGTCAAAAATGAGTCAATTGCAGTACGTTTGAGTTAAAAAAAAAAAAGGTCTGTGAACTAGCAGAAGAAAATTCCCGAAGTACAAATGTTTCTTATTTACTTTCATATTGACTTCAGGAAAAACCAATGACTTACCTTACCAGGGTCACAGTCAGTCCCATCCATCGGTGGATCGAGTTTGGTTCTGCATTCTTTCTCACCGTCTACCTTACACCACAGCCCAGTGCAAATAACGTGCTGAAACAAGAGCACAAGAATCAATCAGAGAAGATTTTGAATTTTTTAGGTAAATCAATAATTTCAGACAAAGCTGTTTGGATAATTTGGAAAAAAATATGTTTTATGTACTTCAAACAATAAGCTTATCATGAAGAAACCATATAACATGTGATGAAAAGATATCTAAAAGGAAAACACAAAAGTCTGTTTAATAAAAGTTACTTCTATAATTTATTTCAAAAAGACATGTTACTATAAATAGTTAGCTATAAGAACATAAAATAAAATGAATTATTTATTCATACCATATGACTCAGGACATAAGAATACGTAATTTAGTGTGATCACGAGGTGTCGATTGGATCAGGTATCAGGCATCTAAGACCCAGAATAAAACCATACCTAAGGGGAATGTGCTGGGGGGCATGGAGTAGAGATCCAATAACCATCTGAAGACAATTGGACATCCTTTCACAGAGGGATCACAGGGAAGAGATGAGCTAGTCAGTGTACAGTATAGCATCAATGAAACACACCTTTCCTCTACCTCTTTGGGATTCCTTCACCCCACTACCACAACCTCAATTCTACCTTACAAATAAGATTAGACCAGAGCATGTACACTGCTATAGATAAGATCCTGCAACACAGGGAATCCAGGATAAACACCCCCAAGCCCAACAAGGAAAGTAGAAGTACCAGAAAAGAGTGAGGGGAGAAAGAGGGAATCAATCACAAGAATCAACTATAACCCCCTCCCAGGGGGGCAAATTATGGAGAAGTGGGTAAGGAGTGACAGAGGATGATGTAAGATATGGAAAAAATCTATAATTTATCAAGGATACATGAGGGAGGGTGGGTAGGGAGCATGGGGAGCTGATATCAGGGGCTCAAGTTAAGAGAATTCTTTGAAAATGATGGTGACATACGTTCGAATGTGCTTGACACATTGGAGAAATACATGGATTGTGATAAGAGCTGTAAGGGCTCTCCATAAAAGTATTTTAAAAGAGCCACCACCCCCAAAAAAGAGTAGATGATTTTGATTATTAGATAACTTTACATATCATGCTCTGGAAACCATCCTTATTTAGTCTACTTTATGCTTACAATCTATGGATATTTTATTATTATATTACATGACTTTGGGTTGTGATACATGATAGTGGTTCTTAGAGGATATATTTATGTAATTCACTATCAGTCACGTTTACCTCAGTGTAAATGAGCTTTAGATTTTCACGATACAAAAATTGTTTATAGGGACAAATTAAAGGAGAAAAAAATACTGGGATAAAACAGACAAAAAGTGACAAATAAGTAAGAGAACTTTAAGGAAACTCAAGAAGAATGATTGCCACAATGTAAGTCATAGCTATACTTGTAGAGCCAGAGCCAGAGAATTCCAAAAAATGCCATGAAAAAATGCAATTAACAGATAATGGAACATTTCCATAGATTATTGAAGCTCCCTTGAATATTTGTAAATTGTGTTTGTGTATATTATAAACTCTTTCTCTCTCATACACACAAGTCCACAGTAAAACAATCTTACTGACTGAGTTTCTATTCCTTTAGAATGGTTGCAGCTTTATAGAAACAAAGCATATCATTAGAAAACTGTGTGGGAATATAAAATCCATGTAGGTCACAAAGGGGATTACAACCACATCCACGCTAAGTCCTAGTGACCTTACAGGATAAGGGTAAGCTGCCATGAAGGTTTCAGAGGCTGTAGGACTGCAACTCTTAAAAAAAAAAAAAAAGTTTAACCGGAACTTCATCCACACATCACACAATTCAATAGTCCAATCATATCAAGAAAATCTGTACAATCTTTATCACAATCAATTTGAGAACATTCCAGGCCTATGGTTAAATGGTTCAGCTGCTGTTAAAAGGAGTTGTGTAATCACCATCAGTTCTAATGCTCCCTCCCACCTCCAGCATGCATTGCTAGACACCCACATTGTAACTATTGGACTAGGAAACCTCATCTCTCTCTTGGAGTGATTAGTGATTTTGAACTGCTGACTTTGTGGCTAGCTGCCCAAGTCCTAATTAACTATAAAGAGAAGATCTGATGAGCTGTGCGAGCACAGTCAAGAACACCAATCACGAAGAAAACAAAGCGTCATTAAAAAGACAGAAAAGAAAGGCTCAAAGTGCACATCAAGAGACTGAAAATTTCTCTTAATCATAGTGTAGCTAATGCAAATGAAACAAATGATGAAGTCAAAGAATAAAAGAAAACTTCAGAGGGCAGCTCTAGACAATAAAGTCAAATATTATAATGACATGTGCAAAGAGCTAGTAGAGTTAGAAAACCAAAAAAGGAAGAACACACTCTAGATTTTAAGAAAACTGAAGAAAAATTAAATTTTTCTATTTGAAAAACTGAAAAATTCTATGAGGAAAATATCGAATGGTGTAGAAGAATGAAAAGGCGAAAGAAAGACTATAGAGTCAATATACCAAAGAAACAAAGTTGATATTCCATGGTTTCAGGAAACATCATATGAGCAGAGACCAATGATACAGAAGAGAGAAGATCAAGCTGCACTTGAGGCATTAGCCAAAATCAAGACTCCAGGCACGGATGGAAAATCAACTGAAAGTTTCAACAAGCTGAGGAAGCACTGGAACCACTTACACATCTATGCCAGGATATTTGAAAGACAGTTACTTGATCAACTGACTATACCAATTTCAAAGAAAAGTGACACAACAGAATGCTGAAATTATAGAACAAGATATCAATATTATATGCAACTAAAGATTTCATACTGCTGAAGATTATCCAACAATGTTTGCAGCAGTACATTGCCCAAAAGTTCAGGCCTGAGTCAAGGGAGGTTGTAGGGATATAATTGTATCAAGTATGATGGACCGCTAAAAGGACAAATAAATAGGCCTTGGAAGAATGATTGCCAAATTCCTCCTTAGAAGTAAGGATGATATATTAAGGAATATATACAGACTTTTCCAATAATATTCATAACTATTCAGGAAGATAATGGCTACATCCTACTATGGTGCATACTGGGATCTTAAAGTATGTGAGCAGCCATCAAAGGTCCAACTATAGGTCCCTTCATGTCTGAAGAAAAGAAAAGTGATGAAAATAGAAAGACACATGTAATAATGGGTTCATAGATCCCTGAACTTAATGGACCTATCATCTCCTTTTCAGAAAATAGGTCTTTAGGGGAGCCTGGTAATTAAAAATATTTATAACATAGTCCATAATCCAGGTTACAGAGTAGATTTATAGTCCTTACCCTTTGCTGGGCCCAGCATGGCACAGAGAACAGTATCATCCACCTTGGGAAACAGGAATCGTTCAATGGACTAAGGGACAATGCCAACATCAGCCTTGACAACCCTGAGTCTGGTTGTCCAGATATCCCTCCATACTGCTCTGAAAAAGACCTCATTAGAAAGTCCTGGACAGAGTTGAGGAAAAATGTGGGACAAAACCCCAAATCATGAACGACACTAGTCCTAACTGCTCAAATAAACAGTAGTGATAACCTCCAGACTGGAGCCCGTAGCCATGCCTCAGACCTGGAATCGAACCCTCCCCTATATTAGAATAATCGGCCATTTAATACTAAAAGGACAGAGTTTACCCAAGGACATAGTGCAGAGGGTTAGAAAAGGAGAGTTGAAAATAGAAAACACAGAAATAGAAACCCCATGGTACACTCAGGAGAATGCAATGGGTAAGTTGAAATGAAATATATCTGAACTGTTGGATGTGTGTATGCGCAATCTTCACCCAGTTCTCCAGCACATTGGAACTGCTTTGGCTTTCAACATTATTTTGTGCTTTTATTTGTTCATATTAGAGTTTATCTCAGACATATTATGTTGTTGGGGGTCACCCTCTTGAAGCTATGTTGCATGTCTTTCTATTTTTCAGCATATGAAACTCAGGATTGATGAACATAGAGGGACAAGTAGTCTAAGGGTCTGGGGGATTACATGGTAGTTATCGGTTGGGGGAGGAGAGTGGCAGGTGTTAGACAATGTCAATGAGTCCAGGAAGAAAAAGAATGTTTGGAAACTGATTATCATAGCAATTGTATAATACTGCTTGATATGATTGAATTATGGAATGATATGTTATCTGTATTTACTTACAATTGATAAGTCATAAATAAATAAAACATTATTCTAACAAAATGTATCTTGTCATAGCTAGGATATTGTCTAACTCAACTTATGTGCTTTTATTTACATATAAAATTTACTAAGCGGTTATCTAAGAAATTATCTAAATCATTGCTAAATCACTGCTTTATTTTAGACCTTTACAAATAAATAGTTTCCTATTGTCTATCATTTGCCTTCTTGAGACACTTCTATTTAAAATAATGAATTTCTAATCATAATTTCAATTCATAAAAATGTGCAAACTTTTTGTTGTTTTCTCTTTATTTGTATATTATTGATTTAATATAAAAATATTAATATAAATTGTCCAGATGTCAATGTCAAAAGGACAATATTAAAAATATTCATGTGTAAGTCATGTGTTTGCCAATCTAGATGTATTATACTTTGTGTTGAAAAGCAAGAATATTACTTTGAAGACTAAGGTATGCCTAATCAAAGCTATAGTAGTTTTCATCACCTCATATGGATGTAAATGTTAGACATTTAATTAATAAGGAATACAAAATGAATTCATGATTTGAATTATGATGGTTGTGAAAAATATTGAAAGTATCAGAGTCTGGAAGAAAAAAATACTTCTTGGAATAGTACAGCCATAATGCTCGCTAGAGGCCACCAGGATTGTGAATCACATCTCCAGTACTTTGGCCATGTTGACGGGAGCAACCAGTGCCTGAAGGACAACCTGCAGGTAACATAGTGGGAATGAGAGAAAGAGGACAAGATGGATTCACACAGAGAAAATGAGAAAGATGAGGAAAAGAGAAAATCAAGATGGATTGACATAATGACTACAGACATGGGCTGAAACAAAAAGACAATTGCAAGGATTGCACAGGGCCAGGCAATGTTTGGGTCTCTTCTTGTTGTTTTCTTGGCCGGTTGGTTTGTTTGTTTTCTTCTCAAATCATTCTGTCAAGCATATTTTATCACGATTAGTCAAAATGTGAATTTATCATCAAAGAAGAAATGTGCTTTGAGAACACTGAATAAAGCTGGGTTGCATTGTAATAAAAATTATTTTAGCTAAGTTCGCAAGTTAACTAATGTATATTCAATGTATGTTGACTATTCTAAAACCAAATGTAGTATTAGCATAACACTTACTTGCTTATTGAGCATGGCTCCTGGAGGCATGGCTCCTGGAGGCTCCTGGAAGCATCCTATTCCTACAGTCTTTTAAATTCTGTCTAAGGTCACCAAAACTTGTAATTGACTGCACGGCAGTGTGTGCTGTGCGAATGCTGTTGGTGGTCTAAATTTGGACCTGTCATTATTATAAGCTACTCAAAACAGCAGGTACTCTAATTGATTCCCAGTGAGAATGTAAAAGCAAAGTGGGCAGCTTTTCAAGACACGAATAAATACATAGAACAAGTCTCCCATATAAGAGATGTCTTTGACTATGTTCTGCAAGGCAACCTTCTGGTAAATGAATGACAGCCTCATTCTTAAAAGGTACTCACTCATTCAAGAGTTCAAACAGTCAGAAGTAAAGCAAGAAAATGCTGATGAAAGAGGATGGAATGTTTTCACCTTGGGCAGTGGAAGGTCTCAGATGTGTGGTGTTAGAGCAGTTTGCTAGCAAGCCCTCTCTGCAGACAATGAGATCTCAGCAATTCTAGTCCTTGGAACAAAACACTCTCTACATGCTGAATAGAATAGAGAAATTTTTTTCGTTTTTTTAGCTTCAAGCAAAGTATTTTTTATGCACATTCAGAAAAGAATGTAAAACTTAGGATGTTCTGCAAAAGACTCAAAAAAGCAACACACAACTCTGCATTTCCTGGCAAACTAGTAAACATAATTCAACATTCATCTTCATTCCCCTTTAATAAGTGGTAGTTATTTTAAAAAGGTAATATAGATGTTTATCTCTAGCAGACTTAAAAATAGTTACAAGAAAATATTACATTTTTAAATAGAAGGGACAATTATCCAGAATTTATCTTCAAAGAACCCTTTGCCCATATCTTTCTTTGTAGTAAATAACTCCATTAAAATCGATTTCCATCACAAAATTTTAAAATATTCAGTGTATATAGATAGAAATGATAATCTCTTGGATAGAAGAGGTCACTAATTTTTTAGGTTTATATATATACATATAAAGTGAAACTATATCATCCAAAATGAAAATTTTAATCTTTTTGACATTTGATTGTAAATGTAGATCAACTGTAGAATCAATTTTCAGGAATATTATTTTGTGATCACAGTGCTTTGCAATATAATTAAAGACAGAAAGGAAGAGGGAGCATGAAAGAAAGAAAGGAGGATAAACAGATAAAATCAAGTTCTTTGTAAGCACTAATAAAATTATAAAAGAATTTCAAAAAACCTAGAAGGCAAAAAATGAAGTGTTAGGAATATAAAATAAAGGTTCAACAATACATATTGCAGAATTGAAGAAGAAAATACACAGGTAATATAAACAATTTTATCCTATTACACTTGATGATTTAAGAAGAAAAATATTAGGAAATTAAAACTCACTAAGATCAAACAAGAGCAAATAGGAAATGCTAAGCAGTTCTATAGTAATAAACTATTTAACATTCTTAGACATTTTCTCCAAAGGAAAAAAAAATTACTACCTAAAAATTTTTATTCTAATTTTACATAAACTCTCTAAAGAACAAGAATAGTGGAAACCCTTCAGAATTCACTTTATGATACATGGACCTGACATGAACTTTTTAAAAGGGAAATTTTGTGGTTTCTCATATTTATTAGCTTAATTTTATCCTAAAAACACACAAAATTGTTGAATATAACAAAGTATAAAATAAAGATAATACTTAGGATCAAATTGGGTTTATTCTAGGGATAAAAGAATTATTTGATACGAAGAGCTTCAGTTAGCTTTACTTGACTTCAAGAGTTTAAAATTTTAATATCCTTTTATATCTATGGATACACAGTATGCCGTGTTATTTGACACTGATACATTAAAAATATTCTTAGTAAACTAGATGTGGACAGAAATTTCTTTACATTTAAAATACATCTATAAAAATCTTCCAGCAAACATATTAATAAACAGTGAAATGCTGAAAACTTTCTTTGAAGGCAAGGAATAAAACACAGATGGCTTTTTGGCACTATCATAAAGAATTAGATACTTGGTGTATCCAATGTGACAGGAGAAGAAAATAACCGTCAATCTAGACTCCTGAACTTGGCTGAATTTTTATGCAACACCAAAAGTTAAATAATGGCTCTTTCAAGGAAACAAAAACTGAGTATTGCCACCCACAGATTCACCCAAAAGGAACTTGTAAATTAAATACTTCAACAAGGGGCATGAACTCAGGAGAAAGATCGGAAAGAAAAAGAGAATGATAAAGATGAGGGTAAGACTAAGTAAAGCTTGACTACACAAAGCAAGCATAATTGAATTTTAGCATTTAATCGTAAACATTCTCAGAGGACAAACACTAGAATGGCTGCTCAGTTCCACTTCAGAACCTTTAACCCTTAACAGAGACTAGTTGACCTTGGAAGTTAAGTATGTTTAAAGATCTCTTTGTCCTATCGTCCCTCTTCATACGCTTTAACATTGCTAGTGGTGGAAGCTGGGTAAGAGGCATTGGAACGAAATGTAAGCTACGGGTACAGAAAGCAAGAAGCAGTGAAATTGAAAGGAATCGCCATGAGAACACACCAGGAAGGAAAGTGTAAGGGTATGTGCCACCCAGATGTTTTTGTTAGGTGCTGCTGAGCTGGTTCTGGCTCACAATGACCCAAAGTACAACCGAAGGAAACACTGCCCAATCCTGTACCATCCTCACCTTTCTTCTTATGCTTAAACCCATCGATGTAGTCACTGGGTCAATTCATCTGGTTGAAGGCCTTCTTCTTTGAGATGCCCTTTACATAACTCACTTGTGATGCCCTTTATATAACTCACTTGGGAAAAGCACTTTCAAGTCCAATGAGATGGCACTTCATAATCACTACAATGGTTATGATCTTAAGTTTTCTTTAAAAAGAAAATGTGGCAGTCCCCTAATCCGGTGTCAATTTGAGGATTCAGAGTGTAGGGGTGGAGTCTAGCCTCTCAATCTGGAGCTAGCCAAGGAGACCTCTGCAGGGGCATGGCCTTCTCCTGAGAATTCTGGGAACTGTAATTCCTTCTTGGCGAATTACACTATTTAAATACTATCACACTATTTAAATAGTGGCGAAGACTGTTTCTTTCAGTTCACTTCTTTGGAGACTCTATTGACAGGGCTCGCTGCCTGGGAAACAATGCAGCTGAGGAGACACATGGGAGCATGTTGATAGACTCTGAGCCCTGGAAACTAGGGGAGTCATGGGGTGACCTCTGCCAGCCCTGAGATGTTTCTACAGCTGCTAGATATACAAGACTCTGCACCCACTGGCCTGTGATTATCCTGGTGTCATTGCATGTGCTTCTTGAGTCTGAAGAGGACTTATAGATTGTAATCAGACATATGGGCTAATATCGGACTTATAACCTTAGACTGGAAGGGCTGGGATGTTTTCTCAATGTTAAATTGCTCTTGTATATAAATCTCTTTCTTATACACACATGTGTTTATGAATTTGTTTCTCTAGCCTACCCGGACTAACACAAAACAATATTGCTGAGGACGCAGAGAAATCAAAATTCTCATTGATTTCTGGAAGAATTATTAAATTGTAGAGGCTTTGTGAAAAAGAACCTTGACAATTTCTCAAAAAGCTGACCATAGAATTACCATGTGACTAGTGATCTTACTAACATATAATATGTATATGCCCCAAACATTTAAAGACTGGACCACAGACAGATCCTTGAATTCCAGTACTAATTTCAGCACAATAGCCAAATGGTCGAAACTGCTTCAGTGTCTAGAAAAAGATGAGTGAATAGATGAAATGTGGTAGGGGCTGAGCCCCGGTGGCGTAGTGGTCGTGCGCGGGACTGCGGCCCACTGGGATGGAGGTTCAATTCCAGCAGTGGGGCTGGGCCTCCTACTCCCACCACCGGATAGCAGTGATGCCCCAACCCTCCCCACCCCCCCCAAAAAAAGAAATGTGGTAAAACCCAATTAAATATTGCTTAGGCATAAAAATGTGAAAGTAAGAGGAGAACTTGAAAGTCCTCCTGATGAACATAAAGGATTGTAGCCTTCAGTATGGATTACAACTGAATGAAGGGAAAGGGCAAATGCCTATAACTGGATCAACAGGTAATATGATAAAGAGAGAAAAGATAGAAATTGTCAAGGGTTGATCCTCAACCAATGTTTATGGAAGCAGCATTCAAGAAAACAAATTAAGCATTACATTTGATAAATCTGCTGCAAAGGCTCTCCAAAGTGTTGAAGAACAAGTAGGTCACTTTGAGGACTAAGATGAGCCTGACCACCTATAATATTCTCAATTGTCTTATATGTATATGAAAGTGGAATACTTAGCAAAGAAGACTGTAACAAGAATTCATGTACTTCAATTATGGTGTAATGAAAAAATTTTCCTTGGAAGAACAAATTCAATATTTTCTCCATTTATCGTGATGCCATCCATTCGTTCAGTTGTGAGAATTTTGTTTTTCTTTATATTGAATTTTAATTCATACTGAATGCTGCAGACTGAACTTCATCAGCAATTTTCAGGCATCTTAGTTTTCAGGAATAAAGGTTGTGTCATCTGAGAACCATACCATGATAAAATATCTTCTTCCAGGGCCTGAATCCCGGTGGCATAGTGGTTGTACCCGGGACTGCAGCCCACTGGTCTGGCAGTTCAAATCCAGCAGCAGTTCTCCTGGAGCAAGGCTGGGCCACCTACTCCTACTAGAGGGCAGTGATGCCCCCCAAAGAAAGAATTCTTCTTTCAATCCCTATCCTGTGTTCTTCATGTAGTCCACCTACTCAAATCATTTGTTCAGCACACAGATTGAGTGTGAGGAAATGATAAAACCTTGATGCACAGCTTTCTTGATTTTAAAATATGCAGCATTTTATATCTGCATATTTTTCTGTTTGTGCAACTGCCTCATGGTCTATATATAGGTTCCAACAGCATACTGAATTATTTTGGAATTCCCATTCTTCTCAATGTGATTCATTATTTGTTATGATCCACAGAGTAAAATAGTCAATAAGGCAGAAGTATCTTTATGCTACTTTCTGCTTTTAGCTAAGAGCTGAGATCCTCTTCTTAATCATGCATAAATTTCTGGTAGCTCCCAGTTGATGTTCAGCTGTAACCATGGGGTCACTCATGGGAACTGACTAGATAACATTTAACAACTGGAGCCTCCTTTGTCACTAATGCCTTCTGAAGAAATCACTAGTGCCATCAGTGAATTGCCTTTATAGGATGAAACAATCTTTTAAATTAGCATCTTATCCAATATTGAAATGATGTATCAATGATGCTGTCTGATAGATCACAACTAGTAACATCAACTATTTATTTTCTCGGGAATTTCACAAAGCCAAGACACCCTGTCTTCTGAAATTTACCTTAAGGTACATCAATCTCTTAAAGTGTCATCAAGGCATCTGAATTATGGCGTTAGCAAAAGATATTGAAAATATATGACCAAAAGAACAAACAAATCTGTCTTAAAGGGATGGATGCAGAGACATTTTCTCAGATACTTTGGACATGTTGTCAGGAGAAACCAGTCCCTGAAGGAGAGCATTAAGCTTGGTAAAATACAGTGCCAATGAAAGAGAGGAAGGTCTAAGATACCATGGATTGACACAGTGGCTGAAACATAAGAATAATTGAGAGAATATTGCAGAACTCGATGATGTCTCATTTTTTTTGGGGGGGGGGGTCACTATGAGTTAGAATCAACAATCTGAAAATCAACAAATCTGTCAATGTCAATCAGTTTAGTGAGTACATTAGTGGTTTTAAAAGTTCCGTATTCAACAGTGTGCTCACATTCCTGAGAAGATCACTAAGGACATATACAGGCATGAGCAAGAGTTGTGAAAAAAGCTGATGGTGCTCAACTATCAAAAGAAATAGTGTCTGAAATCTTAAAGGCTTGAAGGTAAACAAGCAACCATCTAGCTCAGGAGCAACAAGTCCCACTATAGAAGAAGTACACCAGTTTATGCAACCATAGGGTGTGGAGAGAATCAGATATTGGGCATCAAAGAACAAAAATAATATCATTTTGTGCTCACCCTCCTGATATGATTGTTGAAGACACATGAGTGCAGAGGCAAACATGGTGGCGGAAACTGCTGGTGCTCAGTCGCCAAATGATAAAGCATCTGGGGTCTTAAGACTTGAAGGTAAACAAGCAACCATTTAGTACAAAGGCAGCAAAGCCCACATGGAAGAAGCACATTAGCCTTTGTGATCACAAGGGATCAAAGCTAGCAGGAATCAAGCATCAAAAAAACAAGCATCACATCACTACAAATAAGGGGGAGTTCAGGGTGGGACCCAAGACTCATTTGTGGGCAATTGGACACCTCCTTACAAAAGAGTCGTGGCGATGAGACGGGTCAGTCAGGGTGTAGTGAAGTAATCATGAAACATACAACTTTTTGCTACTTCTTAAAGACTTCCTACCCCCAAATATCTTGATCCAGATTCTACCTTACGAATCCAGCTAGACTCGAAGAGCTATACTGGTACAGGGAATCTAGGGCGGATGAACCCCTCAGGACCAGTAGTGAGAGTGGAGAAACCAGATGGGTGGAGGGAAGGGAGGGTAGAGTGGGAAACCAATTATAAGGGCAGACAGCAGAGGAACGGGTGAGGGGAGATGTTGGGAAGTATAAGATATGGCAAAATAATAGTTTATAAAGTATTAAAGGGTTGGTGGGGGGAGCAAGCAGGGAGGGCAGAAGAAAAAAAGCTGATGTAAAAGGCTCAAGTGGAAAAGCAGATATTTGGAGAAGGCAGCAGGCAAACGAAGGTGCTTGGCACAGTATATGTATGCATTTATTGTGGTGTACCAGCCCCCAATAAAAGGACTGAAATTTAAAAAAATAAAGTTTTGTACTCTAAAAATATCACTCATATTTAGATAGGTCAGGTAGATCTAAGAGAAAGTACAATGAATTCTTCCACATTATTTTTTAAATTATCTCAAGTTCAATTATGTCAGAAAACATTTTACACGCTACATAGACAATTCATGCTGTTCTTAATACAAACACAAATGTAGAAATTTATATTTACTGGATTTCTTCCATTTTTAATCACATTTCCTTCCCACTCATAGAAAAGGTCACAGATTTAGGAGTATTTATAGCTTTTAGAAAAATATCCTTCCATATCTTCATATTCTAACCCAAGATCTATCTATCTATCTATCTATCTATCTATCTATCTATCTATCTATCTATCTATCATCTATTCATTTAATAATAATCACAATGACTCATCTGTCAGTTTGTCTTAAAGACTTGAATGTTACTTAGATGCTGGTAGCGAGACACCAGCAGGGTAAGCGATGGTGGACAAATTTCTGTGAAACTTCAACACTAATCCTGAATAGGAAGAAGGAAGAGGAACTTCACCGTGTCTGCACAATTATGCAACTGAAGACCTTGTGTTTTCCAGAAGAATATTATCTGATTTAGTGCTGGAAGAGAAAACCTCAGGCTGAAAGCTGCTGACGTCATGACTGAAGTAGTGCTGCCTTCGCTATGGAGAGTCAACCTTAATGTCCGAGTAACCCTTCCTTGGTTCATGGCATATGACTCTCCAAATATACACAAATTACAAGGATATGAACTATATGAAGTATGAATCTAGGAAAAGTGTAAGTTGTCACAAAGAAATGGGACAAATAAACATCAACATCTGTAGCATTAGTGAGATAAAAGGGAACTGGTTTTGGTCATTTAACATACATTATCCATTGATGTCTCTATATTAAAGTGTGTTCTGAAATTGCTTACTGCAAAATTGAAAACAACATTTAGATCTTCAAAATATTTATGGAAATTGCTACGTAGTCTTACATTGTTCAGACTCTAAATTGCCCTCCACCTTCCATATATGTGCTTTTCAATTTTCTTTTATATATTTCCACTCTTTTCAAGCTGTATTCTGACTTTGTTACAATCATGCAGAACATGACTATAAAGCAAGAGGTAGGTATTCAAATAGGAAATGGGAATACTTAAAATTACAAAATGTGTATATAAGGGCCCGAATACGTATTTGATATGCTTGTTCAGCAAAGAACCCAGATGCACTGCAACATATGAAGACAGCAGCATCATGGCCGGAGGAAGTCTAATTAGTAACCTGAAAGCAAGAGAGACTTAAGGTCTTTGCTGTTGAAGATAAAAGACTCAAGTCTCCAAAATAGTTTGCAAGGGAAGGTATACAACACAAAAAGACCTATAACTGGATTAATAGACAGCATCATAATAAATGGAAAAGAGAGTGAGAATATCCAATGCTCAATCAATAGTTAAGAAATCAAATCATGTGTTGCAGAGGGGAAGTATGTTTCCCAAGACCTCTTTAAATTGTTAGAGAAAAGATTACAGATGAGTACTTAGGTGCGTTTGTTCCAAGCCATATTTTCAATTTCCTCACATGCATGTAAAAGCTAGACTATAAATAAGGAAGACTATAGAAGTATTTACGTATTCGAACTATGTTGCTGGTGAATATGGATAGGATTATGAACTATCAAAATAACCAATAAGAGTCTCTTGAAAGAATTACGTCCAGAATGATCCTTAGAAGTGAGGATAGGTCGAGTTAGTCTAAAGTACTCTGGACATGTTACCAAGAGAAAGTAGTCACTGGAAAAGGTCACCATACTTGGTAAAGCAGAAGGGTCCTGAAAGAGAGGAAGACCCTTGACGCGATGGATTGACATGGTGTCTGCACAATGTGCTCAAACGTAGGAACAGTTGGGAAACAACAACCAACAATGGTGGCAACAAACCAGTTGTGGTGATTGTGGTGGTTGTGGTGGTTTTCCATTCTGTTGTATGGAGTGTCACGATGAATCAAAAGAAACTCTATAGCACCTAATAATTACAGTAGCAACAATAATAAATTTTATATTTACAGACAGAAAAAAATCAGTACAGGTGTGTTAGGGAGAAATAATTATATAAATAGAGAAAATAACTGCAAACGGTAAAATAAATCAATTAATATATTTTAATCTTTATGTTATAGGTATTGTAGAGGATACAATTAATTCTGTTAAAACTCAGTGTTCCAATTAAGATTTTTCCCAAAGAGAAGATAATAGGTAAAGAAGATTGGGAAAATAAAATGGCTACAATGCACTCTTATTATTTTAGTGCTTTATGTTGGTGTTTAAAGAGACCTGGCTGAGTAGTGGTTTATTTGTTGTACTCCTAACCCAAAGGTCAGAGGTTCAAACCCAATTGCTATTTAATGAGAGAAAGGAAAGGCTTTCTGCTCCGATAAAGATATGTAGCTGTGGAAATAGGGGCAGTGAATCCTCTCCTTGAGGATTCACTATAACTCAGAATAGGCTCCTTGGTGATAAGCTTGGTTTGCTTTTGAACATCAGTGTCTCTTCCTGCCTCTCAGTATGTATATAAACTTGAATGTGCTTATTTGTGCCTCTAAGACTCAGTTTTGTGATCTGTAGTGAGTTGTATATGAGAGAGTTAAGCTTTGGCTAACTTTCCTAGGTGAGGACTCAGTGCTTTGGCAATTTACACCTAGTAATATTTCATGACCTGACAACACAATGTAGTCACACTCTATCTGTTGTAAGGCTCCATAGTGAAATAAAATTAAGGTGAAGTAAATAAAATTAAGATGAAATGCAAAGTCCCCATTCAAGTCCTAAGTCTGATGCAATTACATTTCCTTAAAGGTATGGTTTATTTCATATGTAAGTTAATACTATGGAAAATTTGCTTGCTTTTGCTGGGTCTGGAACCTGTACCTGATTCACTGACCTCTGTTTCTTTGCATTTGAGCAAAAGACCTGCCAATGCCATCTGACCTGCACACTTGCATTCATTCACCTTTGCACCAATCAGCCTAAATTCGCGCTCATGAGGCTCATCTGTCCCTCACAGTTACATGAGTCAGAGACAGTCCTAGCTAACATCTGATGTGGAACCTACTTAGACCTGGGCTTGTGTGCGTCTACAAGTCTTTGAGCTTGTTCTTCAATTAAATTTACCCTCTAGATGTACATATATGTGTTAGTTCCTTTGTTTTGATAGACTAGATTTACTTCTAGAAAACTCAATTAGAGACAATAACTATGATAAAACTATAATAAGAATTAAATTCGATTATAAACAATTTAACATATATTCAGAATAAAAAATTACATAACAGTAAACCACACAGCTTTTCATTGTGTTCTATAGTTTTATTTTAACATTTAGAATATTCACTCACAAATCCAAATATGTATACTCTAAAACATTTGTTTTACATAACCCAGTAAAGAAGATTGCAACCAAATATTGAATTGTCTAAAAGCCCAGACCACCAGCTATTTGTCATCTTGTTGTACTATGGTGGCATGTCTATTGTTTTTAGCTGCAAGTTATTAAATGGGTATTTTAAATACCAGCAGGGTTACCCAAAGTGAACATCCAGATTAAGAACAGGCTACAAAGACTCCTCCACTTTTGAGGAATTCTGCCCTGAAAGCTTTATGGAGAGTACTGAAACATTGTGATATCCTGAAGAGCTCATGAAAAGAAGCAGAACATTTCTAGAGAGTGCCAGAAGATGAGATGCTCAGGATAGAAAACACTTGAAATACGAATGAGGACGGACAGCCTCCTCCAAGCACTGTGGACCATTATGAGAGGGTGGGAGGTAAGCCCTCGGGAGTGAAGCCTCCAGGACCTCCATTTCCTAATGAGGCAAAATTCATCATGAGGAGAAAAAGCAGAAAGCACCAATTAACGATTGGAATGTACACGTATGAAACTAGGAAAATTAGAAATTGTCAACACTTAAATGGAATGAATGCACAAAGATAGATATTCTTTGCATTTGGGAGCTGAAACAAACCAGTCTTGGACATTCTGAATAAAAACATAATATTGTGAAGAAGAGTGCTGCATTCATCATCCAAAAAGATCTTTCTTGAAGTACTATGCTCAAATGTTGAAAAAATGTTAGTGAAAAGAAAGAACATGTTCGTATGTTGCAGTATATTTAAGTAGAGACTGAAAGTCCATCTGCTTCCTTATTATATATGCATGCATATTTTATATATTTATATATTTACATATCTATATTTATGCCTGTGTATAATGTTTATTTTCTTATTCTTTACATTTTCTTTCCTCCTGCCTCCCTATCATGCTTACCCACCACTCACCTCTCAGTCATTCCTCTCAGATCTATTTCAATTGATTAAACATGTCCAGGAAGGCTACACACTCTCACCATCAGTTTTAGATCCCTTACTATACCCCTGTCTATGTCATTATTGGCTCAACACTCTCTTCCCTCCACCTCCTTTCCATGGTTCCCCAGAACCCGGAGGTACCATTGATGCCTGCTTGGAATTGCTCATTCTGCCTATCTTGTATAGACAGAAACCAAAAGGGGAGAGGGAGAAAGAGAGAGAGAGAGAGAGAGAGAGAGAGAGAGAGAACTTAATCTAACAGCACTTAAACCCATTTCACAGTGAGTGCAATTGCATATGTGGTGAAGAAAACTGGAGGTGTCAGGTTTTAAATGATAAACGACCTGGAGTCTTAAAGGTGTCAGGCTTTAAATGATAAATGACCTGGAGTCTTAAAGGCTTCATGTTAAACAAGTGGCTATCTAACAGGGAAGCAATAAAGCTCAAATGGAAGAAAAGCACCAGCCTGTGTGATCATGAAGTGTTGATGGGAATATTTATCAGAAGTTCAAAAACAAGCAATCCAATTGAAGCAGAAGAGCACAGACAAAATGGAGACCCCAAAATCACCTGTAAGGTAATTGTACAGTCCCTCACAGTATGGCCACATGGAAGGGAAGGCATAAAGGGTACAGTATAATAATAATGCAACACCTAACTATCCTCTAGTTCTTTAACACAAATAGTTGCAAGTTTACCTGTTGTCCTGATCTAGAGTAAATGAGTATCCCTCTGCTGAATAGCCAACAGGGCCTGATATAATCCATTGGTCCAATCCCCTTTTCTTTCAGGGAACCATATTCCAGAACCCATTATCTAACAGCACTTAAACCCATAAACCACTTAAACCCTTACTAATGTGGTCTTAGTTTTACCTTGCTAATCTTGTTAGACAGGTGTATATACATTTGTATAATTAATATTGTTCAATGCATGAAATCCAAGATAGATAAACCCTCCAGAAACAGTAATGATTCCTTGAGGGTAAGGGGAGAAGGTGGGGGGTGGTGGTCAAATAGCAAAGATGGCTTTATAACTCCACTTGAGGGGAATGAATAACACAACTGTAGGTGAATGGATATATTGGTTGGCATAAGATATGGCAAATATATATATATTAAGAAGGATTCCTGGGAAGTAGGGGGGGAGGGGCTTAAGGAGAGCTGATATCAAAGAGCCAAGAAGAAAGAAAGTGTTTTGAATATGATGATGACAGCAATTTTGATGGTTGATCTAATTGAATTATGGATGGTTACAATATCTGTAACAGCTTTCAATAAGAGGACTTAAAATTTTGAACATTTCAGCATATATTAAAATAGAAAAACTAAAGAAAAAATTCAAGCTTCGAATTGCAATATTGAAAAAATATGGACGATATATGAAAGATGCCTAACGCATAAAAAAAGATAGAACTAATTCAAAGTCATTGTAACAATAAACTGGATTACCATCATCTTTTAAAGAGGTAGCATGTGAACAAAAACCAACAGCACCGAAGGAAGGTTTTGGAAGCATAAGCCAAAAACAAGGCTCCAGGAATTGATAATATAACAATGAAAGTGTTTCAATAAGCTGTGGCAGACTGGGAGCACTCATCTATGGTGGGAAATTTAGAATCATTACTCCCATTACTGCTTCTACAGGATTTACCTATCTTGGTTAATTGAGTGGAAGAGTTTCACATTTAGACTCATTTTAAAGAAAGGTAACCCAACAGAATGCCCCAATCATAGACCATAAGGATTTACACAACATGGGGTTACAGTTTTGCAGTTCATTCTACGATGGTTGCAGTTGTTCAGTGAAAGGAACCTGCGGGTAATTCAGACCCGATTCGGAAGGAGTTGTGAAACATAGGATGTCATTGCCAATAGATCATGGATCAGAGTAAAGAAAACAAGAAAAATGTCTACTATTGTTTAATTGCCTATGCAAAGGCGTCTGACTGTGCGGATCATAACAAACTATGGACAGCATGAAGAGGAATGGGAATTCCAGAACACTTCATTGTGCTCATGTGGAACTTGTGCATAGATCAAGAGGCAGTCGGGCAAGCGGAGCAAGGACATACTGCATGGTTTACGCTGCAGAAAGCTGCTCATCAGGCTGTATCCTCTTAACATACTTATTCGATTGGTCTGTGTGCGAAGTTAATACTCATAGAAGCTGACTTTCTTTATAGAGAGATGTCATCAGGATTTGAGAAAGGCTTTTCAACAACCATCCATAAGCAGATGCCAAAACCTACCTTGCTGGAAGTGAGGAAGTCTTGAAGCACTCGCTGATGAAGATCAAGGATTGTAGTCTTCAGTACTAATTGAAACTCAATGAACAGAAACCAAAAATCCTTACCAATTGCACTGATTGTAATATCATAACAGCTGATAACAATTGTAACATCATGATAAGTAGAGAAAAGACTAAAGTTACCAAGGATTTTCTTTTTCTTTTTTGGTTCCACAATCAATGTTCATGGAAGCAACAGTGAAGAGCTCAGAGAAGATATTGTATAGGCCAAAACAAAGTTGCAGCACCAGTTCCCTTTAAAGTGTTGGAAGCCAGGAGGTTCCTTTGAGCAGTAAGCCGGGATCAAAGTCGTGGCTTTTTCAATCACCTCATATGCTTGTGAAAGTGAACAAATGGCAGGAAGGAGAAGCTCTCCATTTGAATTACTGATCTGTCAAAGAACGTTGGGAGTATCTTCTACTGACAAAAGAGCATACACATCTGTCTCAGGGGAAGTGCAACCAGGATGCCCCTCAGAGACTAGGAAGGTAAGATTTCACATTGTATTTTAGACACGTTGTGAGGAAAAACTGATCTCTGGAGAAGAACCTCATTCTCAGTAAATTAGGGGTAACGAACAAACAGAACACAAATGTATTGCCATTGAGTTGATGCTGACTTATAGAAATCCCCTGTGGGTTTCAAAGACTATCCCTGTGGGTTTCTGACACAATGGGGATAGAAAGCCCAATCTTTCTTCTGTGGACAGGGTAGCTGTTGGTTTCAAACTGCTGACCACGCAGCCCAACACATAGGCAACCTCTATAACACCAGGACTCTTAAAATAGAGTACTTCTTGTTCCTACACAAAGTAGGAACACTCTTGACAAGATGGATTGACTCTGTGGCATTCAAAAATACATTCAAAAATAGAAAACTTTTTAATTAAAGGATCATTTTATTAAGGGCTCTTTTATCAATTGTATCAAGCATATATGTACCTTGTTGCCATCATTAGTTTCTGAATATTTACTTTCTACTTGAACCCTTGGTATCAGTTCCTCTTGTTTCTTTCCCTCTCACCTCCCACCCTGTGACCCCGAGAGGAATTATGAATTATTAGTTACATATCTTACACCAATTGCTATCTCCCCTTTCCCATGGTTTCTGTTGTTAGTCCTCCTGGAGGCAGAGGATGTAGTTATGTGTCCATCATTATTATAGGTTCCCCCTTCTTCTTCTCCTTTTCCCATCTTCCCTCTACCCTCCTGGTATCTCTACTTCCATTCCTATTCCTGAATTCCATGTGTCAAGAGCTCTTATCTCTTATCTATACCTACGTACAGTATCACAGAATGCCAAGCTGTTTTATCAAAAAACAAAATTTTGTTTTGGGTTACCCCCTGGTATGTCGCATATGTACATGTCCTGGAAAGCTGCAGAGAGTTCAAGTTGGACAAAGTTTAAGAAAATGACAAATACAAACAGATTAGATGAAGTTCTAATCAATAGTGCATTCTATTTTTCTTATTAAAATTTTCTAGGTGGAGATCAATTGGCTTCTCCAAGTAATCGCAGCTCTATGAGTACTAGTGCTGATGATAATTTGAAAATGGTTGCAGCTGTACATTGATGTGAAACTTCCAGAAATTCAATGCAGACTAAGTCAGATGCAGAAGAGGACATGGAACAAGACAGTATATATCATCAATGATGTGAGAGGTGTCTTGGTTGAAAGTAGGTAGATGTATGCTTGTGTTTCAATGAGTATAAGGAGATAGTCACTGTGTGGAGCATAACAAATTATAAATAACATTGAGAGGAATAGAAATTCTGGAACATTTAATTTTGTTCATTAGGAACCTGGAGGCAGACCAAGAGGTAGTCATTTGAACAGAAAAAAGAAATACTGTGATTTTTCAAATGAGAAAAGGAGGTTATCCAAATTGCATCCTTTCAACATCTGCACCCAATCTTTATGCTGAGCAAGTAATACAAGAAGCTGGAATATATGAAGAGGACCATGACATTAGAATGGGAAGAAGACTCATTAATAATTTATAATATGCAAATGACACAATCTTGCTCCCCCCAACAAAGAGAACTTAAATCACTTACTCAAGCTACAGCCTTCCCTTTGGATTATTCCTTAACATAAAGAAAACAAAACCCCTTTCAATTGAACCCATCCGTAATATCAAAGTAAATGGCAAAAAAGTGAAATGGTCAAAGATTTAATTTTACAGGGGTCTACAATCAACATCTGTGGATGCAACAGGCAGGAAATAAACTAACAAATTACATTGGGCATATATGTTAAGAAAGATTTGTCCAATGCAAAATATTGCTTAAAAGTGTAAAAAGCAAACTTATCATTTCCTGACCCAAACCATGATATTCCAATCACTTCATATGTATGTGAAAGCTCAACAATGTCTAAGGGAGAACAGAGAAGAATTGATATATCTGAAGTAGGATCTTGGTGAAGAAT
>PVJH01006848.1:0-98072 GCA_004026705.1 Nesogale talazaci
ATGAAAACCATTGACCGGAGTGGGGTGGGGGGTTAGAGGCAGTATATTCCATTCCCATTCTCCTGTCATTCCCTAGCTTGTCGTGCATTCTTTCCAAAAATCAGGACTTTTTAAAAAATGCCTCAGGACTTGGGGGAAATTGTTTAAATCGGGACTGTCCCGCTTTGGGCAAGACGTCTGGCCTCTAAGGATTAGCAGTACAACACACCATTCACTGTACTACCAGGGCTTAGCCATACAATTTCTACTTACTTGCATGTGGTCTGCACTGGCTCATAGAGACCCTGTAGAACAGGGTAGAAGAGACTCTGTGAGTATCTAAGTTGGTAATTTTTTCCAGGAGAAGATTCTATCTTCTCCCATTGTGGCAGTCATGTGCTTATGTTAATTTTATAATTGCAATGTAGGGGTGGAGTCTGGCCTGTTAATCAGGAGAAAGCCATTGAGTAGCTGATGAGGCCTCTGTGTGGGCATGGCTTTCACCTGAGACTCCTGGGAAATCTCGCGGTATTTCCCTAGTGAAGACGAGAAGCTGTCTTCCCCAGTTATTGGGAGTTAGTTTCAGAGACGATGAATGACAGACAAGACAAACTGGCAGCATTTGAGAAGCTGGAGGAGCCAGCAGAGAGACCACACGGCTTTGCCCTGATAAAGACAGACCTCTGAAGCTGGAATGGCATGCTGTTGATGGACCTGAGCCCTGGAAACGAGGAGTCACGGAGAGACCCCTGCCAGTGCCAGAATTCTGCACCCACTGACCTGTGACTTCTTGAGTCAGAAGCAGACTTTATAGACTGACATTGGGCATATGGGTTAATATTGGACTTATTACTTTGCACTAGACTGGATTGGGATGCCTTCTTAGTGTCATTTCTTTTGTATATAAACCCTTTCCTTATACCTATATGCATGTCTCTGAAATTTGTTCCTCTAGTCTACCCAGACAAACACACCCATAGAGGCTGGTGGTATCCAACCGTTGACCTTGTGCTTAGCAGCAGAACAACTCTGCCACTAGGGTTCTCTCCATATTGGTAAAGGGTTGAGGATTCACCTTCTCTATTTTGTTTGGGCGGGGGGTGGGGGGGAGTTTCGGTGATGGAACATGTCAAGTCATACCCAGATGAAACTAGCCACTAGACTAAATAACCCCTGACATCTCAATGCCACAAACAATAGAACTACATTTCTCTACCACTCAACAGCCACATGAGAGTATTGAGTGAATGGCCTTCCAGGCAGTGGCTCAAGACTCATGTGCTTTATTATTGCAGCTTCACTGACTTTCCAAGGTAACCATGAAAATGATGCTCCTAAAAGTCACTCTTGAATAATGTTACTAGAGCTGAAACTTCAACTTATATCTGACTCGAGGCATGAGTTCCTATGTACCACTCCCTACTTTGCATGATAATTCAAGTCATTTTTTAAGGCTCCTTCATAGCACTATGCATAGATCCTTAAGTTTCACTTGAAATAGCACAGGGAAACTATATTAAGCAATGTTTCACTGTGTCGTGTTAAGAACCCCATCCCTTTCTGAAATGAGACCACTAAAGAAACTTTGAGAAACTCAGCTAGGAGGTTGTAAGCTGGCAATGACATTGGACAGTGGGGGTTCACAGTGGGGGTTCCATGGCTGACCATCAAAAGCAGATTTCCAGGCTTTCCTTCCCCTCCATTTTGATCTGAAACTGTTCTGTACCTTTTCAAAACCATAGTGACACACAAGCCTCCATTGGATTAGGGGTGGTGGCTACTTTTGAGGTGCATTGGCCAGGCTTCCCTCATAGAAGGTAAGAATTCAACCAGGGGACCATCACTGTTCCTTTGTTATGTGGTATTGGGCAGTTGTGACCTTTGATTTCAAAAGGTCTGTCCAAAATACTTAGTTTTCAATATTTTTTTAAAAAGTACTTTTAACTCTTGACCTATAGCTTCTAGAAAAGGAGTTAATCTAAAAGGGTAGTTTTTCAAATCAAATATTATGATGTTTCATCTTTTTGTTGTGTCAGTATTGAGGTATTCCTTGACAGCCTGAAATAGAGTGATTTTTTAAAATATATATTGGATTTTATAGGATAAAATTCCACAAAGGCAAGTTCCAGTAAAATGTCAATGTTGGAGGTTCACGTTTCTCTATCACTTGACTGTCCATTTCTCACTGTCTGGTGGCTTGCATATTGCAATGGGACTAGAAGTCATGTGTGACAGCCACTTAATATGGTGTCGATTTGAGGATTAAGAGTGTAGAGTGGAGTCTAGCCTGTCAATCTGGAGAGAGGCGATGAGATGTCTCTGTAGGCATGACTTTTTTCTGAGAATTCTGGGAAATCCAGTACTTCCTTCCTGGAGGCAGGAGACAGTATCACTCTCAATTCACTTCCTTGGGGACTTTCTATTGACAGCATCCACCCCCTGAGAGATTGGCCTGACAAGGCTGACTCCCTGTGAGACATCACTAAGGAGAAGCCACATGGACTTACCTGATGGAGCCAGATAGCTGGACCTTGAGGAGTCACATGGAGACTCCTGCCAATACTGAGATGCTTAGAACATCTCTGGATACAAAGGTTTTTTTTTTGCCCATTGACTTGTAATCCTTCTGTTTTTGGCATCATTGTGTGTGTTTCATGAAACTGAAGAAGACTGTATGAATTGGTATCAGACATATGGATTAGTATCAGACTTATGGACTTGGACTGGACTGAATTGGTGTGCTTTCTCAATATCCAATTCCCATTGTATATAAACATTTCCCTTACATACATGTGCATGTTTATGAATTTGTTTCTCCACTCTATCCAGACTAACACTTCATGCCATCAATATTTCAAAAACCAACAGCAGCTGTCAGCAAGGGCAGGGTCTGTAGAACTTCCAGACTAAGAAAGACTACACATAACTTTTAAAAAGAAAGAAGGAGAAACTCATAAACACCTGGTGAACTTCTTCTAGATATTAGCTATGAGAACATTTTGGATCATAACAGATATCGTCCAATGTAGTGCAGGTTATAAAGCACTTGAAATACACACTAGTTGCGACGAGGACTTGGGCATAAAACTATCACAAAAATAAGATGGGTTTAATTTTTCTCTTATCATATGAGGTCACACAACTAGCAAACAACAGTAAGTTTCCATTGTGCATCAAATGTACCAGAATACAGAGAACCACTGTTCGATGGCAAAGGAGAAGTATAGGAGCTCTAAAGATATTGAAAATATACAGAAATGGGGAAAAAAAAGTCACATTTCACACTCTTATTAAACAAAAGCCCAGAACGGATTTGCCGTATGTGTTACTAAGCATATTTATATTTTCTTAAATGTTAAACAAAATAAAGTGGTTGCAAAGACCTCTGATTTGTTAAGTTTAATTTTATATTTATTTCATCAGCAGTACAATTGGCAAACTGGCATTACATATAGATGGAGCAGAAAGAGTGACAATATAGACTGCAAATAGACCACTTTTCTATTTTTTTGATTTTTCTAACTACAATGTGAACGGAATGTCTAAGATAGATGCTCTAGGAATCTGGGACATTTATTTTTAATTTTGATGGAGAAATTCAAAGCAATGCCTATAGGTAACACCTAATATTTCTGTAGTGTCAAAATTAGGGAAAATAATAACACAAGGATGGGTAGAAAAACAGTCCTTTATGACTGTTAATATTAGGAAACAATTATATTCAGGAAATATTAATGGAGGCCTTGCTATAACCAAGGTGCTTTGGTGGTAATGCGAAGTCAGTATTAGACTGCAATCCACAAAGTTGGAGATGGACACCCACGGCTCCCAATGAGATTCACAGTCTCATTGGGTGGACAGTGACTCTATCTGTGCCATAAGGATTTACAGTCTCAGAACTAATTTTTACTCTTTTTGTAGGGTCTCTGTGAGATGAACTCTCCTAGATGGCTGTGGGTTTTCACTATGTTATCAATGAAAATAACATGAATCATATCAGTTTTCTTGATTTCATGGTGCTCACAGTATATTTGGGAGAAGGAAACACATACATAATTCAACATGTAATCCATTAATATGGCCCTTCCACTTACAGACACCCACCCCCACTGTTGTAAAACTGCAGAAGCGATTGTGTTTCTATTCTCCATACAGAGGCTTATAATTAAACTTAGTCACTGAAAAACATCTAATAATCAAAATATTAGAAATCATGCTAAAGCTCTTTACTATATTGATGTACAGCCACAAGATCTAAGAAAGTCCCAGAGTCTGCCCTGGTTCCTACTTTCCTACCTTTTGAAATTTTGGAAGGAGCTACTCACAAAAGAGAGAAGATAAGAAGTTCAATACCACAGTATTGTAATTATTAGATGTATTACAATTACCAATAAACCCTTAAAATGAATCTAGATTAGGACAATTATCTTAAAGGGAATAGAAGCCCTTCTTTTGTCTCATATTGAAGTTCTCATTTTATCGCCAGTGAGTTTCTCAGACCAAATTAATGAGAAGTTATCTAGTTTTGTGAGAAGATATCAAGATCTTCTAAAATAATCAGTTCAAAGTCTGCTTGTTCCTTTTAAAACGCACACACAGAGAGCATAGGCATGTAGGCTGGTTTATCATGTGGTCACAAGAAGCAAAAAATAACAGTCATGTACATGAATATTTGTTTTACCAATTTTATTCCCCACTATAAGATGGATCTACTTTGGTTTCAGTAATCTGGCCATTGTAGCAATTCTTGAGTATGGTGGCAGGAAGCAGAAGCAATGAGTAGAATGGGAAATAAAAGTTTGCAAAAGGAAGAAATATCTTTCTTCAAATTCAAATTCAAGTACTGTTCATGTGTTGAAATGTATTTCTGAGTCCAATTTCAATCATTGTTTACAATGGTGTTTAGTTGTATTATAGTAGAGTGATACTATGAAATCATTCTATAGAATGATTTTATAAAATCCACCTACAGAAGATCAGAGCTGTCGAATTTAGTCAAACAGCAGTCCTCCTTCAGGAGGGTGAAGGGAATACAGACACATGAGAAGTGGCTTTCTTAACTCTCCAAAGTATATTACCAAAGTAACACCAACCTAGCTCTTAGCTTTTTGGTTCTTAACAAAGGAGCTCTGGCTCAGAATGGAACTGGATGGGGTTATGTTTGACACACAGGATTGCTTTGTGTCCAATCCACATGTGTGGCCCAACAACAATAACTAGTAAGAACTGAAGATTATTACTAGGTCATTTTATAACAAGTTAATAAGGACACTTGAAATCCAGTAGTTTCTATGTATTTTTGAGAGGTTCGCTAATAAAATATTAATGACAAACACAAGCCTCCTCTTACAAGTAATTGATATCTTTATTTCTCAATGCCATTTTTCTCAAATTGCATTTATCAAATGCCACTTAACTTATAAAGAATTCCTCATGGATTCCTTTGCGGAAATATTTCTATAGTTCCTTTGAATAGCTCTATATAGTACTTCTACTTTTGTTGGCCTTTTGCAACTTATAGGTCATAATTTAAAAATATTTTAATAACAGAAAAGTTTCATTGAAATCACATAATTCATCACTCTCTTTCCTGTTTGAGTATGTATCTATTTTGTAATGCATTCTAAATTTAAAATGTACCTATATTGTAATGAAATAATTTAAAGTATTCCATTTAGATTCAAAGAATTTGAAGTATCTATTAACCTACCACCAGCCATGTCATTCTTTCTGTTCACAATCTTGTGAATGTAAAGAAGAAATTGCCAGAATTTTCATCAACATGAAACTCATTGATTTAGGCAAGACTTATTTCCATTTTACCCAGACTAGGCCTCAAAATAGTTTCACTTTGTATATGGTGAAAGGCATATAGAAAGACAATGAAACAGTCCTTACTGTTCAATCTGGTACAGTGGGATAGAAAAGAATGATCATTAAATCTGAGGAATGGTGAAAGGAGGAAGAGAGAAGAGAGTTGCTCTCTGTCTTATAGTGTGTTGGAATATGATCATGCTTACTTCAGAAGACTATAATTATAAGGACATTTAATTTTTTTTAAAAAAAGCTACTCATTAAACTGCTCCTCTGCTCTGTCCTCCCCCCCTCCCCCAAATCTCCAGGACACCACCATGGCCAACTTTTAAGAAAATCTTGAAGTAACAGAACATATTTTGGAGTAGCTAGAGGAGTAGGTGTTTTAGGTGGGCAGTGGTGGTGGCACTCTGTTCAAGTTCAGCCAGGAGCCATTCATTATGCCCCAAGGCTTTGGTCCCTTGTCAGTATCTTTAATAACACATCCCTTAATGAAACTTATTGTTTCAGGAGGAACCAGATTGTTCTGCCTCACTTCTAATAGCTGTTAATATTCTAATGGCATGAACATATGAAATACTGAGCCAAATTATGAGGTTAAGAAGAGCCTGTGTGTGTGTTTGTGTGTGTGTGTGAATAGGTAATTACAAGGGGGGGGGGCTTAACAATATATCACCAGATTGTCTCTCTGCCTTAATAAGTTGCCAGACACTTCCAAATAAGACAGAGGTAATCAAAGGAATACACAGGATCATCGATTGAAGACCGGGGGAGGCACAAAACATAAAAATTTCTCCACCGCAAATAGTTTTAAAACAAGTATTCAACAACAACTGAATTCTGATTTGCCAGAGTGGCAGGCTCCTCCTTCTTCCACCTGACGATGACATTTCAGGGTTTTCATGGGAGGTAAACAGTATTTCCCACTTGCTGAGGTGGTTCAGACATGGACACAATGCACTAAATTCTACCTATTATGTTTCTGGGACAAAGATGAGGCTTCCACTCCTGCATACAGTGACAGCTTCAGAACCTCATAGTGAGAGTCCTGTAGGATCTCTATCAGTCAGCATTGACGCCATGGCAGTGAATTTGAGGATGTGTGTGTGTGTGTGTGTGTGTCAATGTTTCTCTGCTTTCTCCAGTATCTCTTTAAAGATTTCATTCAGCATTCAGAAAACAACCACATTTTGCTTAATTTTCTTCAAAGATTGGCAGTCCATTATATACTCTCCTGATTAGGGAACAGCATGAGTCCTGGAGGAAGGACCATACAGCTAAGTGGAGAATACCATGGGGTTTAGAGAGGGACAGATCTGAGTCCCTATCCCAGTCCCAAGCTAAACAGCAGAGAGATTTTGGAAAAGTTGCTTGAGCTTAGTCTATGCAACCTTGTCAGATTTGTAACATGAAGGTCTTCATAAATAATAGCTAAATCACAGAGATTGTTTTGAGAAGCAGGTCTTATAAGGCATGTCTTTGGTGTCGCATTATCTTTGGTGACTGAACATTTACCAGAATTTTAGTGGTACTTTAGGGGAAGGATTGCACTGCTAACTGGAAGATCCTTGATTCAAACCCATCAGTGCCCATGAAGGAGAAAATTAAGGCTGTCTGCTCCAGTAAAGATTTACAACCTTGGAAGTCCTCTTAGAGGGTCACTATGAATTGAATCAACTCAGTGCAGTGGGAAATAGATACTGCATACATATTCCAACTATAATTATTGCTTACTCTTTGTAGCAGTCACCTAATCTGGTGTCAATTTTGGATTTAAGAGTGCAGGGTTAAGCATAGTCTTTCAATCTGGAGATAGCCAATGATACCTCTGTGTGGACATGGCCTTCTTCTGAGAATTCTGGGAAATCAAGCCATTTTTTCCCCTTTGAGGTAAGAGACTCACTATTCAGTCCCTTGGAGATGCTCTACTGACAAGACACAAGGCTGACATCCTGTGAGATATCCTGGAGGAGAAGCCATATGGACTTACCTTGATGGAACCAGACCTCTGAAGTGGGGAAAAGCCATGTAGGAACTCCTGCCAGTACTGAGAGGTTTGAGAAGCTACTGAGAGATCCCTGTCCGCACTGAGATGCTTACAACACCACTGCATCCTAAGTCTTTCTTACCTACTGGCCTGTGATTGTCTTGCATTTCACATCATTGCATATGTCTCATGAATCTGGAGAAGACTTTATAGATTAGTAGCAGACATATGAGTGTTTATGGATTTGCTTCCCTAGTCTACCCAGACTAAGACACTCTTCTAACCTCAATGTTCACCTATGTGCCTGTGCTCCAAATACAATCCATTATTAGATCTTGTTCTCTGCAGGACAAATCAATCATACAGCCTCTGTAAGACAGAATCACTGTAATCCTAGTGTCTAACCCAATTACTAGACACAAGAGAAAACTCACTTGATCTGCATTCATCTATTTAATCATGAATGGGTAAAATACAACCTGATGCCAGAAGCTGAAAGAACCCTTCTGGATATCAGCACCTGGGACTTGCAGTGCTTAAAGAGAATCAAGTAGAATTCAGCACCCAAGTGCTGAATGTGCCAGCAGAGACAAGTTTCTGTTGCGACTGAAGTGCAGAGAAGGAAGAACTTGTTGATACAAAGAACTTGTTGATACAAAGACAGTGTTTCAGAGAAAATGGCATTTTACCTATCGCTGAGGTCCACATGGGAAAGAAATTATCAGAATAAAATCAGGGGAAAGTGCAGAAAATGTGAAAGTGTCAGTAGTCATTAAGAAAGTGGAGAGCAAAAATCAGACACTATTATGTACATATATAAATACAAAAATTATGTATTTTTAATTGAAAAAGAAAGCAATTGCAATTCTGATTACTGGTGTGGGTGTACACACTCAGGCAGCACACTCATATATTGCTGGTGGCAATGCAAAATGGTGGAGATATATTGAAAAGCATTTACATCACTTCTTATAAATTCAAACCTCTACTAAGCACATGACCCAGTGCACACTTAAGTCATACACATTAACTCCAGTCAAATGAAGAACTATGTTCACCTAAAAACCTTTACATCAATATCCATAGAGACTTTATTACTAATATCCCCAAACTAGAAGCAAACTAAATATGCCTCAACAGGTGATTGGGAACCTGTAGTACATCCTTATCATGGAACTTGATTCAACAATGCAAATAAATAACTAATCAATGCTCATATTAACACAGGTGCATATCAAGTGCATTCTGCTAAGTGAAAGGAGCCAAAGCTAAATATGATAGCTTTAGGGATGATTCTATTTTTATCACACACTGCAGTGATTGTTACTTAGTGTCAAGTTGGTTGCAACTCCTGATTTCCGTAACAGAAAAGAACAAAATGTTCCCAAGTTTTATACCACCTTCATGGCCTTTTATATGTTCGATCCTATTATTATGGCTTTCAGTCAATCCCTTTCTTTGCCACTATGTTTTCTTTCTACTTTTTTTTCCTCTGTAGCTTATCAAATGGACTTCACTTGATCTTAGCCAAAAGGCCAAGAAGTAATGGTTTAGCAACTTAACACCCTTTCCTAAGCAATTTTTTTAAGTAGGCAAGACAACATCTTGCCATCTTCACTTCTAAAGAACATTCTATTTATGTTTCCTCTAACATTGATTTATTATTACTTCATGTAGTCCACGATCTAGTCATTATTCTTCACCATCACCTTTAAATTGTGGTGTTGGCAATATCACACACTGATAATCAAAATCGTAAAGAAAATAAAACAGTAGCTTCCACAGAGAGGATGAGAAGTTAACTTTAAGTCAGCACAAAGAAAATTCAGGGCGGTGACAGAACAATCCTAAATCTTAATTATGGTAATGAAAATTAGGCTATATGTGTTTATCAACATGAATGCAACTGTTCTATTATAAGTATCAATTTTATTATATGCAAATTATAATTTCTTTATTTGGAGGGTCATCACTGCCCTCTGGTGGTCATGGGAGCTACCCACCCCTGCTCCTGAAAGCCACCACTGGATTTGAACTGCCAACCCCGGGGACCGCAGTCCCGGACTCAACCACTTACGCCACCAGGGCTCCTCCCCATGCAAATTATAATTTCTAAAAAAGATGCACAGGCTTTGTACAGAAGTGTAGTATCCTCTACCTTCCAGTCGATTCTGATTAATAGCAACTCTATACAAAATTTCTGAGGCTATAAATCTTTATAAGACCTGACATTCTCCTTTGCCTCCATTGAGCATTTGGTGGGTGCGAAGCAATACCTTTTGTGTTAGCTGTTCAGTGCTTACTGGATAGCACACCAGGGATTCTTACAGACATAATACAGGATAGTAAATCTGAGTTTGGCAGACTTTACTGGGGTATAGAAGATTTCATATAACTATGCATAAGTTGAACTTCAATTAATATTTGCAGTGTAAAGAGAAAGAAATTACTCTACTGTGAAGCAGAAAATAGATGATTTACCTCCCACAAAGTGAAAGAATAATCGACACACCTGGCATAATTTATACTTGACTTGGTCATCGGCTGACTATAGTCTGATATTGTATTATTTACAAATCATTTTCTTAACTAAGGGCAGGAAGTATGAAGAAGACAGTAGGATAACCATGGCTGATTACCATGGAGAGCACAATTTAAATGGTTCCCTTGAAATCTATGCAATATACAACAGGGAAACAATGACCAGTACCCCCTGGAGGCCTATGCAGGAAATCTTGTCCTCATTTTCACTTATCTAAACACTTGAGAGACATATACAATGGAAAACACAAATGGTTATAGGAACATAGAAGCACCATGCTGAGAATAGGGTGATACAATTTCAGTGGTTTCATATAATAAGTCCACCTCATCCAAACATTTCATATTTTCATCTTTAAACCATTTTCCTTTTATGTGTATCCATCCAACCTATCCTGTGTCTATAAAAATCCTCAGGGCAAGGTATTCAAAGTACAATGATTGGTAAGGAAATGTAATGGCTTCATGTGATAAAATGCCATCTCAAACACAAACCAGAGGAAGAAGCCGAACAATTCAGCAACGCTTTCCTATTTATACATTTACAGTGCTCTATGCACTCAGGTACTGAGAAAAAGCTAGAGTTTTCAAAATGAGCAAAGTTATGAGGGCCGTCCCTTGGAGCCTACAGTATCATTTCCATCACCTTCAGCATTTCTGAAATGGAGGCTTAAAATGTTTTCTGTCACTGTTGCTGTATGCCGCCACGTGAACCCCAACTCACACTGACCCCCCCAAGACAGATGAGAAGGACTCCATAGCGTTTTTCATAAATGTCTTTTTTTATGGGCGCAAATCACCAGTTGGTTCTTCCTGGAGTTTCAGGGTGGGTTGAACTATCAACATGTGCTCACCAGTCAAGCCCTTAACTATAGCCCCACTGGGGACTTTTAATGTTTTATTAAACTTTATTATTCGTCCTTTCTAGAATCTGTACCAGTGAATTTTAATAGGAAAAACAACAAGATAACTAAAACAAACAAAAACAACAACAACAACAAAACCATGAAATTTTGAAGTTTAAGATCATGCAGGAAATCTACATAGGTGCTTCTCCTCTTTAGACCATTCCACACATTGGCAGTATTATGAAATGATGCCCATCAGTACCTTGCACTTATCTTAACTATTAGAAGGAGAACAATGTCAATTAAAAACAAACACATGTAGGTGATATGACAAATACATGTAGGTGACATGAGACAGATAGCCTATAAATATATCTAAGTGATCCAGACAGTGTTGAAAGAAGAGGACAGAATCAGAAGCAGGTGTCAGGGGAACAAAGGACAAACAGAGAAAAGTTAAGAGAAGCCACTCGGTGCTTCACCTGAGACTCTACATGTTGGGGCATTGTCACACTAAGCCTTTTGAGATTCATCCATCACTGGACAGTACTAAGCACACTGTCGTTAAAGAAAATCTTTGTTCCAATTCCCCCATGACAGGAAAGAGCTGTGGGTTCACTCAACCCTATCTTTATCCTTCGCAAAGAGAAACTGTAGAAAGAATGGTTTCACTCCCAGGGGCTCACTAGCTCTCCGTGTCACCAGAAAAGCGTTTAGACTTCTTCTGTTCACCTGCTATAGTCCTCACTCAACAACAACCACAAAGCCTTCTTAGATGCCTTTATTTTCTATCTTTTGGGGTAACTCAAAGCCTAGGTGTCTCAGACGGGAATCCTTTGTAACTAGGTCACCTTAGAGATTGATAGAGAGGTTGGGGCTTTCTGAAAGGAAGAATGGCTATTGCATATTTTCTTCAGCCCCATAAGAGTGAAGAATATCTGACCCAGATTCAGATCATCAGAAGATTACTCTTCCAATCCAATATTGAAAAGCAAAGAAAAGGTAAAATTGCTCGTGCTAATCTTTATTGCTGAGAGCCTCTCACATTCATTATACATGCTAATTGCAGACAGAAAGCACTTGCTTCAGAGCAAAATTAATCCCATTTTGTTTCAGAAAAATGAGCATTTATTTTATTTTTAGGAGTTCCAGGGAACAATATTTCTTTTCAAAATCCAGCAACTCTGATAGGTTTTTCATAATACTCTGTAGTGTAGTTTTTCAAATATCTATCTTAAATCTAGTGTTCAAAATCTGGATTATAATTTAATATAGAGTGTACACACAAAGAAAATTTTCTCAAGGTAATTCGTGCTAGACTTAGAATTAAAATGATCACTTCCTAGTCAAATTATATTACTCTTCTAACCTTAGATATATTGGTCAGGTTGCTTGATTCTAAGCAATAGAAACATATTCTATTTTTAAAAAGTAATGAATTCATTAGAAAAATAGCTGAGTTAAAAAAATTCCTGGGGGGCATAGGGAATCAGATCTAGAAACCACACTATAAGGAACATAATGGGGGTAAAAGATGCAAAAAATGCCTCTAAAAGGATATTCCTATTTGGAATGTCCCCTCTTTTGTTATAGGGTAAGATGCTATTGGAACAGTACTCACAATGGATACAACTAGACTTGTGCATGGATCTTAAATCTCTATTTTTTGTTCACTTGTTTTGGTTTAAAATTATTATATGGAAGCATCTAATTGGTCAAGCCACAATCATTTGCAAGTGCCCAAAAGACTACTTGCTACAAAAATTCTTTCAACAAGTCAAAACTACTACTATCATCCTTTCAAAGATCTTCCTGGCGATAAGCAGTAAATGTCACAAAACTGAACAAAATCCTCTTTCTCTTCAGCTAGATATCACAAAGTATTCCAGTTGCAATTTGATTGTTGTCTTAACTAGCATTTACTACTTTCATATTCAAGTTCCATTATCTATTAAAATTGACTACACAGAACTCCCAGACAGAATTCATGATCAGTGAATTTTTTAAGGATGTCAACAGTTTGTACTGCAAAGGAGAAATATTCAGGTAATGTTATTCACTATAGCATGTTACAGTTTGTGGTGTGTTTTTTTTTTTTCTGGTTTGCCAGTAGATGCCCAAAAGGTATACAATGCTGCTCTAAGTCTCCAACCTGATGCCATTCAGCTCAAGTTCTGAGAGTCATTCAACCCAGCTTCCTGAAATAAGTGCTCTGTGTCACTCAACTTCAGTAAGCTTCAGAACAAGGGCTCTGAGGGTCAGTAAGCCCAGCTCCTCCGATTATGGGCCCAGAAGCACCCTACTTCACAAGCCAGCGTCCTACACTAATGAATCCAGCTTTATTTTCTCCAAGGACTTGGAAGTACACTGCCCTGCTCCACACTCTGTATCCTTAGTCTGATGCTCCCCTTACTTCACAGCTGTTGCCTGCATCCAGGAGGCGACGCTTCACTGTTGAGCATTTCAGGGTCCAGAGAACACATGCCATTTCTGGCTCTCGGGGTAATGAGATCGTTCCTTGGGCTCCTTTGAGGGCTTATTTTCTACTCAGCAGGATGGCCTTCCAGGGAATAGTATTCACAATTACTCAAAGGTGAGTCCCATCAATCCCTCCTCCTCACCTTTTACAAGACCCATGCAGGAAAAAGGTCTGTGGGTAGTAGTTAGAGAATTTGAATTGAAGAGTCACATTAAATAACTCACTGGCCCCATAGCTAGATGGCAGAGTCAATTCCAACTCATAGTGATTCCCTTGTTAAAAAGATAACTAACCCACAGAGATTTTTAAGGCTCTGAGTTTGGGGAAGCTGGTCACAAAGCCTATTAACATGCCTCTGGGTGGGTTCAAACCACCAACCTTTCCATTATCAGAGGACAGGTAGGATTTATAGCACCCAAGTCTCTTTATTATACAACTGGCTTGCCCAGGATCCCCACCATAAATTAGTTACAAGGAAAAAGTACTGGGCTTGAATACACAGGGTTAGAGATCAGAGAACATATTGTTTATTTCTAACTAAAGACATAGAACCACTGGGAGGATGGAGGGATGGTGGAATAGAAAAGGGGAACCAATTTCAGATATCTACATATAACCTCCTCTCTGGTGCATGGACAGAGGGAAGTGAGTGAAGGGACACATTGGACAGTGTACGATATGAAGAAGTGATAACAATTTGTAAATTATTAAGGGTTCATGGGGGAGGGGACGGAGGAAGGGATCTACGGGGAGCTGGTACTGGGGGCCTAAATGGGGAGAGGAAGTTTTGAGAGTGATGATGGCAACAAGTGTGCAAATGTGGACTGCATACAATTGATGTATGTATGGGGCATGAGGGGAGTTGTATGAGTCCCCAATAAAGTGATTCATAAAATAGGGAGGGGGGAAGAGGAGCTTATACCAAGGGCTCAAGCAGAAAATATTTGGAAATGAATATGGCAACATGTATACAAATATGCTTGCTACAAATGATGTATCCAATGTAATAAGAGCTGTAAGAACCCCCAATAAAATCATTGGGAAAAAATAAAAAAGATAAATAAAACTTAAAAGAAAAAAAAGAAAGGAATGTCTGGACCTATTCTATAAAAACAAACTAACTGCCATCAAATCTGACTTATTGCCAACCTATAGGACAAGGTAGAACGGTTCCTTTGAGTTTGTTTCCAGACCTTCAATCTTTAGGAGGCATCAAACTTCAGCTTTCTCTTGTGCAGCAGCAGCTGACTCTGTGGTTTGCAGTTCATTGTGGAATTCACCACAGTTTCCTGGAACCTTGGGCCAGCTATAGAAAAACTGAATTAAAATCTGTAGAGAGGTACCCTATCATTAGTCATTAAAAAATGTTCAATCTAAGGGAATCTGAACTAAAAACTTGTATTCCAAGCAACTGCCAAAGAACTAACTTTGCACAGAATGACTTTCATCAGCACCTAAGTCAGGAATTTGAGCTAAGCGTTTTGATAGGCAGTAGGCAGGTGAAAAAGTTTGCAGGAGAAAGGATAAGGTGATCTGTTCCCATAGCGATTTGTAGTCTCTGAAACACAACACAGGTTTGCTATGTGTGTTAGCCTGGGTTGACTAGAGAAACAAATTCGGTGGCACTCATGTATGTGTAAGAAAGAGATTTTATATCAAGAAGTAATTATATATCAAGAAAATGTCCCAACCCAGTTTAGATCAAATCCATATGTCCTATTTTAGTCCATAGAGTCTCTCTTCACACTCACATAGCTACATACAATGATGCAGAAGTCAGGAGGATCGCATGCAAAGAGCCTGTGTGTTCACTGAAGGCAGGAAGATAATGGGCAAAGCCTTGTGGATCCAATGGTGGTGTTAAGACCGGAGAGCCCTGCAGCAATCAGCGTCAGCCAGCAGGAAGGTGAAGGTAGAGAGACGGGGCAGTCCCCAGGGCTCTCCTTATGAGAAGGCCATGTCCACAAAGAACCACCATCCGGCTGTGTCCTGATTGACAGGCTCCAGCCCTCCTCATTTATATACCTTCAAGTTGACATGAAATGATATCAACCATCACCCTGTGAGTCAGAATGGACTTGATGTCAGTGCGTTTGACCTCCAGTGTCTCCTAACTCAGAGGTCCTGTGTCTCACTGCTTTGATTGCTATAAATTTTATAATCCATCAGAAAGTAGGGAAAATCCAAGGTAGACACCATTTAGAGTTTCTGGAAATATTTTTTAAAACACTTCTGAGATTCTAAGTGTGCATCCCCCCATGGGTGTTCATCTGCAGGGCTGAGAAAACTAGGTCCAGAGGAGCCTGCAACAGTTGACAGTGAGCTCTGAGAGTTTACCCCTCAGGCCTATGCAGTGGCTCTCTATCTCTTATTTTCCATGTTTTAGTCTGGGCTGCTATGGAGAAAATCACATTGAGTATTGTCCTGCCTTCATCCTACTGGTTGAGAGAATTAAATAAATATTCATAGGCATGCTAACAAACACAGCTGTTCCCTTTCGTTGTTTGAGGCGTGTGCATGTTTCCCCTTCAATATTTCACACATTGACCTAGTCTCTAGTGATCTTCAGAATGGGACGCAGACCGGACAGATCACATTTCTTTTCAAATATACTTCACGTGGGGATATTTGGGGCCATTACAAACTTCATGTTCAACTCGTGATATTAATCATAGCAGTGTGGATTAGGCATGAAAATCTCCTTGTGACATTCTCACCTAGAAATAATTTTGCACAATGCCAAAGGACGGGCAAATGTGCCAGGTTTAGGAAAGAAATGCAAGCCACATGTGCGGTTCAGCCCTCTTTTTACTCTTGATATGTGCTTTCCTGTCTGAAGTGAATACTGATTCCTTTTATTTTCTTAAAGCGCTTTTACCTTTAAAGGATAAAATGGCTTGGTCTGCACTGTTTAGCTTTTTTGGTGGCTGACAGAATGTCACAGCTCACATCTTTATGGCCAAGAAAGAGAAATCCTGAAATGGAAAAATAAATAAATAAAAGTTTTATTTTGTTTATTGTCCATATAACACCATGTCAACGATGCAAGAGGAGGGTATTTAGTAAAAAAATTTATCTTATGTGCTTGACAATTTTGTTAAGCTTACTTTTTTGCTACTTTAACTGAATAGTGTGAAAGATCCCGCTGGATAGAGTTCTTTCCATTTCCTGTTTCTCTCTCTCTTCTCCTGCCTTTCTCTAATTCCTTTCTTCCATCATGCCTCTTCTCTTATTTACCTCAGTGTCTTTGATCGATTCTGATACTGAGAATATGAGCAGATGGTTAAGAGAGATATGTTCACTTCTCAAAGGTACCCAGATCTAGGCTACAGAAAAACTTTAGAGTTTAACGAATCCCATCATCACTATCAGTTGAGGTGTGTCTATAGATGTCCAAGAATGAGAATAAGCTTTCATTGACAGACACAGATAACTATGCAAAACTAGTGGAAACTACAGGCATTTCACTGAATTCCAAAATTCGTACCAATTCTGTTTGTTTTGAGGCATTTCCCCCTAACATTAGTTAAGAAGCTATAATTTTTAACATTTGCATTCCCCTCCCATTCCACCCCCAAGGGAGGATAGTTCTATTGTAATTATGCTATATTCTTCTGAGGTTCCATAACGAGCTATTATTTTGCTAATGGAATATTCAAGTAGTCTGCTGTAATTTATCAAATAGTCCCATGTCCCATTTTCTCAGTGTGAATCTTTTTGTTCACAGGTAAATTGATATGTGGGGGTTTATCAAGGCTTTTTTTGTACTTCAAATTATCCATTTCACCTTCCTTTTATTCCAAGAATAAAAAATATACATATGCATATATAAGCCATCTTGTAGAGTTCTTAGAAATTCTTAGAATCGAAAGTGTACAGACATTTTGCAAGTAGCAATTTCAGCATTTTAAATGTTTTATTTTATTTTTTGTATTTGATGCTTAACTTTAAAAATGCCCCCAAATTAATGGGGAGAAAAAACGTAATCCAAATACTCTCAGAATTGTCATTTCTATTTTCATATTAGATCATTACAAGTGTATTAGATTCAATTAGAGAAAACAATTTTGGCTCACGTTTTTCTATTTCTCTTCACTATAAAAATATGAACTTAAAATTGATGACATTTTGATTGGGATCTTAAGCACTTTTAGGGCAGAATCTGTAAATGTATTAATGACTAGTAAATATAATATGTGAGTATTTAATTGAATAAAAAGTGAATACTTAAGGACCTTTGAGTAGAAAACTATGCTAAGAGTCTGAATTTCTGTATAACATTTAAAATTCTGTGATTTGGGTTTGTGAAAACCCAAAATCAATTTGAGGAATCCCCAAATAGATTATGTCTCCATGATCAAATCCCTTCTGGTATTTAATGGAGTCTTGGCGGCATAATGTGTTGGGCTGCTCCCTACAAAAATTAGAAACCACCAGACATTCTTAGAAGATAGGGTTTCTGTTAGTCCGGGTAGACTAGAGGAATAAATTTCAAAGCCACGTATATGGATATAAGGAATGGGTTTATATTCAAGGGGAACAGGACATTGAGAAAACATCCCAGCCCAGTCCAGCTCAAAGTCACAAGTCAGATATTAACCTATATGCCCGAAATCGATCCATAAAGTTTCCTTCTGACTCACGAAGTCACAAGTCAGTGGCTACAGAGTCCTGGCACCGACAGGGGTCACCCCATGTCTCCTCGCTTCCAGGACTCAGGGTCCATCAACAGCATCTCCTGGTGGCAGAAGCAACTCATCGCTGGAAGAGGCCTCCATGTGGCTGCCCCAGCCTCAGAGGTCCGGCTCCATCAGGGCAAAACCGTGTGGTCTCTCCACCGGCTACTCCAGCCTCCCAGACACCCCCATTCTGTGTTGCCTGTGGTTAATCATCTCTGAAACTAACTCCCAACAACTGGGGAAGATAGCTTCTCATCTTCACAAGAGAAATATCATGAGATTTCCCAGGAGTCTCAGGTGAAAGCCATGCCCACACAGAGGCCTCATTGGCTACTCAATGGCTATCTCCACATTAACAGGCCAGACTCCACCACTACATTTCAATCATAAAATTAACATAAGCACATGACTGCCACAGGGTTTTCAACTCCCACAGATTTATAGTCTTGGAAACTCTACCTGGAAAGTTCGACCCTGTCTTCCTGGGTCACGGTGAGTCAGAATCCACTTGATGATAGTGATTCTGCGGATTTCTTTTGGTAGACAATGTTGTGCACAGGCAGAGTTTGTGTTACAAAGAGTTTGATTTACCCCCCAGGAAGTGGAGGTTGGCTGGATGTTTCTCTGATAAAGAGCAGTGTACTGGGAAGTGGTCATACGAAGGCCTTAGGCCACTCTTATAAGCCCTTCTACATAATATATACATCCAGATTATGGTCCAGCTCCCACATCTGTAGTCCTTCATTTATCTGTGATAGATTGATATGCCATCAGTCATGAATCTGGGACATGTGCTTTGTCCCATTCCTCATTTAATTAGTGTGCTAGCTGTGAATACTTGAAAGCTACTATGAGCCCCTGAGAAAGGCCTTCCTCCTCTGGATGCTGTGTCTGTGTTTGTGCGCTGTCTTTGTCACTTTTAAGAGTTAATCAATATGCTCCTTAAGTTATATTTGAGATCGGGCTCTCTTTTGCTCCCTGAAATCGTTCTGACGGCTGCTAGAAGAGGAGATTGAAGTCAACAACAACCAATGCAAACTATCTGTAAAATTAACTAAGTAACTGACCAGAGGATTTCAGTTCCTGCCACTATGGTAAATTGATTTATACTCCTGACTCAGAGTCCTTAAATCAGTCTAAAATCACATCTTGAAATATTGTACTCACGGGGAAACTATTTTTTTCTCAATTTGTGAGATTATCCTCGCTCGCTACAAAAAAGAGGTCCGAAAGAGAATGAACAAAACCCACTGCCGTCCATTTAATTCCAACTCGGATCCATCCTAAACTGGGCTCTGCAAGGTACTGCACCTCTTTGTTGGAGCAGGCACCCTCCTCTTTCCCTCATGGGCTGAGACTGGCTGCCTGCTCTTGGACATTCACACGTGCAGCTCCTTTCTCCGAATACCTAGGACTGTGGAGCAGCAACATAAGGAGACTGCCTTCTCCTTTGCTCTTTACCAATAAAAAGAAGACATGCATCATTTATCAGGTGGGATGTCTGCGGAGGTGACCATCAACAGCCTGGGAGGCACAAACTTTCCAGGATGTGTGGAGCTCATTGTTCAAGGCTTTACCCTGCCTCTGCTTTTAAACTCCCCCAAATTCACATGCATGGTGCCTCCCCTTTGGCCCTTCCCTAAAGCATATTGACCAGTAATTCAGGACCATTTTTTTATTCAAACATGCTACAGAAACAGAATGCCTGACTCTCCAGGGCAAATGAAAGAATCCATGCATCAAAATAGATAAGATATGTGATTACATTACAACTTAGCATCAACCAGACAGCAATTATCCTAAAAGTGGCAGATTAAACCTCTAAAATAACACAATAATATAACTGAGCTAGTCCATCAACTTCCACTAAGAGAACTCTCAGTCATGGAGACCCAACAGGAGTGATGAAACTACTCTTGCTGCATTCTGGGTATTATACATATGATAGACAGCTTCATGTATCTGCCATAGAGCAGCTAAGGTGTTTGTACCATCAACCTCCTGAACACAAACCCAATATTTTACTCATTGTGCCACTATCTTATGCTAGGTATATGAAAAAGGAAAATAAACCACAAGTCTCCAGTGGAAAATATTATGATGAAAATCCAGGTGCATTTTTCAGAATTAGAACTGAAAATGCCTCTCTTGGATTTAAAGGTACTGTTGAAGTTAGCAGTTCAAAACCACCAGTTGCTTCATGTGGGAGAGTTGAGACTTTCTACTCCTATTAAGATTTAAAGTCTTGGGAACTCACAGGGGCAGCTCTGCTCTGCCCTGCAGGGTCACTATGAATTGGCACCAACTAGAGTTTGTTTGAGAGGAAGGGAGGCTATTACTGAAAGCCCAATAGGATTGAAAGTCAAAATTCCAGGCACAAGAGATGTGGGGGTCATGTGCTTATGTTAATTTCATGATTGAGATGTAGGAGTGGAGTCTACTGTTAATCTGGAGATAGCCATGGAGTAGCCAATGCAGGGCTCTATGTGGGCATAGCTTTCTCCTGATATGTCTGGGAAATCTTGCGATATTTCCCTCATGAAGATATCTCCCCCAGTTGTTGGGTGTTAGTCTCAGAGATGATGAATCATGAACAAGACAAGATGGCAGTGTCTGAGGAGCCAGAAAACCCACATGGCTTGGCCCTGATGGATCCAGACCTCTGAAGCTGGAGAGGCCACGTGGAGACCCCTGCCAACGATGAGTTGGTTCTGCCACCACTGGATGCTGTTGATGAACCCTGAGCCCTGGAAGTAAGCAGCCATGGGGAAACACCTGCCAGCTTGGGGATTCTGCACCTACTGACCTGGGACTCTGTAAGTCGGAAGGAGACATTGTAGACTAGTATAGGACATATGGGCTAATATCGGACTTATGACTTTGAACTGGACTGGGTTGGGATGTTTCTCAGTGTTCCATTCCTTTTGTATATAAACCATTCCCTTATATCCATGTACATGTCTATAAATTTGTTCCTCTAGTCTACCCAGACTAACACATCAGGTTACATGTAAACTTAATAACATAGAAATATTATTAAATAAACTATAAAGTTTATGTATATTCTGTCATGGCATGGAATCATCATTTTTAATATTTTACTGATGATGACTGCAATTATGCTTGATCTAATTAAATTATAAATTTTTACAATATCTGCAAGCGGTTCCAAAAAAATGTTCTTAAACTTATAGAAACTAAAGAGGACAACTTAAAAGGCTTCTTAAAAAGGAAGGGGGGAAAAATGCCTATTGCAAACTTTAGAAGTAGTCAAGTTAAAACAAACAAAAAGTATTGAATTCGATGATGGAAAGGATATGAGAAATAGAAAGAGTGGTACTTTATTGTTTAGCATGATGAAAACTAAAAAAGAAAGAAATGATAGAGATAAATAAATATAAGGTAAAAATAAATAAAAAATGCATGTACAAAACTAATCAGAAGTGTACTGCCGCCTATGTGTGACAAAACATTAATGCTATTATACTGCTAATTGCTACCCACAAAAATTTAAAAGCAAGACTTGAAAGAATAGCTGTTTCAAAACTCCCAGGATGTAACTCAAGTATATTCAAAGAAATACTTGTACACCCAGCATCAAAAAATGTAGAAATATCAATGCCTAGCATTAAAAAAATAAAAATATTATTATATATACAAAGGACAAAATATAGGTTCTAATGAGGATTACATTATTTAAAATGAAAACCAAAACAAAAATTACAGAAATGATAGAACAGTAAACAGATTTACAAACAGCAAATTATTATATCTATACCCCAAATATTCAAAAAGCTAAAAAAAAGATATAAGATCCAGATTGAGTTTGTCAGAATAAAGTCAGCAATATCTAGAATGAAAGATATTTACTTGATGAGAGTAATAGAAAATAAAATATTACGAAGGAAAAAATTGGTGAAATTCAAAAAATATCAATAGAAATCACTTAGAATAATGAGATGAAAGACAAAAAAAGAAAAGTGTATCAGTGAGTTGAGGGAAAAATACACATATAATTTAGGTCCATGAACCATAGAAAGTTAAGGGACAGAAAGATATTTGGAGGAACAATAAATACATGTTTTAATGAGATTAAAATTATACATCTCCAAATCTAAGAACTTCAACAGATCTCAAGAATGAAAGTCATTAAAAGAATTACAAAATGATATTGTAATCAAATTTCTTAAAACGAATAATAAAGAAGATGGTTTAAGAGGAAAATGCACATTTCATACAAAATTAAAGATATAATATAATAACCATATACAACTTCTACTCAGAAGTGGTGCAATCTAGACAGAGGAACAACCTCTAAAATAGTCAAAGAAAAATGGCCAGCTGAAAATGGTCTCATCATTAAAAACATGATAACAAAATAACAACTTTTCAGAATACCAAATCTAAATGGGTTGAAGAACAATAAAATTACATAAAACTTTTAAAATTATAGAGCTTTATAATTCTCTAGATTTCTTTCCTATAATAATGCACTAGTTGAAGCAAAATAAATATGAAATTATTTTTACTCAAAGTCTGTGAAAGAAGTGGAAGCATACTATTTTAAGTTTCTTTGAGTGCACACAGCTTATATTATATCATTTCAATGTCAAATATGGCAATGTGAAGATCCTACACAGGCAATGACATAACACAAACAAGAATGACTGTGAATGCACTAATCAAAAGATGAATAAAATCATATAAGATACTCTCAAGGAGGACAGAAAAGAAAAAAAATTTAGGAAGAAAAAACAGCTTGAGGCTGAGTCCCGGTGGTGTAAGTGATTGTGTGCGGCCCACTGGGGTTGGTGGTTCAAATCCAGCAGCAGCTCTCCAGGAGCAAGGCTGGGCCTCCCACCCTCACCAGAGGGCGTTGATGCCTAAAAATAAAAATTAAAAAAAAAAACAGATCAATAAATGTAGACAAATGTCTAGATGTTAGATTTGTAACCAATTCTCTGGGTAATGTAGATAATTAAAATATTTGGCTGCTAACCTAAAGGTTGATGGTTCAAGTGCACCCAGAAGCACCTCAGAAGAAAGACTTGGTGGCCTATTTTTGAAAAGCCAGTCATTTAAAACCCCAGGAAGCACAGTTCTACTCAACCACACAAGGGATTTCCATGAAATAGGATCAACTGTATGACAACAGATACACATCCACATTAAATATGAACTGTCCAAACCTCCAATCAGACAGCATTGCTCTTTTTATTAGATTTTAAAAAGCAAGCCTTAGCTATATGTTACCAAGAATAAACTCACTAGAGAAATATAAAGAATAAAGAAACTCAAAATTAAAAAAAATAAAAGATAGACTGTACTAACATTAATCAAAGGAAAGCTAATGTGAACATGTTTCATAAAATAGATTCCAGAGTAAAGAACAATTGCAAGGGGGAAACACAGATTCTCTTATACTTTTATTCAGGGGTGGGAAATGCCTGACTCACAGGCCATATAAGATTTAAAAAATCATCAATACCCACAAACATAATGTGCTTTATTAAAGAGAAGGAGCCCAGCCATCACATTTGGGTGAGTTAATTAAATATGTGATTATCATGGCCCAAGAATGATGTTGCAAATATTCAAATGGCCCCTGGCAAGGAAATGATTCACCCACCCCCTTATTTAAAAGACCAACTAATCAAAATAGCATTACTATCATAAACATTTGTCTATCAAGTATTATAGCTTCAAAATACATTTATGAAAGTGGACAAAACTTATTGCTAGAAAATTCAGCTCATCTCTCTCAGTTACGGATGGAAGAGTAGAGAGAAAATTAGTAAAGGTAGAAAAAACCTGAGTAATATTATTAAACAACTTGACATAATTGAAATTAAGAGGAAAATATATATTTTACCCCAAGTGAAAGCTGACTTCTGAGCCATAAACAAATTTCAATAAATTTCAAAGGTTTCAAGTGCTTCCAAATATGACCAGATGGATAACACATTATAAAATAAGTAAAAATTAAAGGAAAAGAGCATTGAAAATTTAAAATTAAATTTAAATGCCTTTAAAGTGAAACTAAACATTATATTTCAGAAAAATTAGACAGGAATCCTTATGAAGAGAATAAAAATAATAGAGAATACCAAGATTCCTCATATGCAAGCAAAACAACACTGGAGGAAAATTTATAGCACTCAGTGTCTATTTCAGAAAGAAAGAAAGAACTTACACCAATGGTCTCAGATTTTTTTAGGGAACTGAAAAAAGAAGAGCACATTGATGACAAAAAAGGAAAGCAAAAATAATAAAGATCAAAGCAGGAATCAGTGAAATTGTCACTATAAGAGTTGTTGTTTGGTGTCATAGAGCTGACGCCCACCCCTACCAACCCCAGGAACCACAGATCAAAACATTGCATGGTCTTCTTCCATTCTCACACTGTTCTATGCCTGAGTCAATTGATACAGACACTGTGTCAACCTCTTTGTGCTAGTTATATAATTTCTTGTCAACTTGATAGAGTGAAGGAGTGAAATTTAGCCTGACAATCAGGCTGTGACCTCCTGGTGGGCATGGCAGTCTCATGAGAATACTGTGACCTTTCCCTCTTTCTCCCTGGAGCTGGGCCCCGCTTTGTCTCTCTGACTTCCCTTTGGGGCTGAGAAGAGATGCACAGGGGCTGGGGGAGCCATGTGGAGAGGCTTCCACCTCCATCGGATCCACAAGACTCTACTCACTGACATGGGGATCTACCTGATTTCACCATCACTGCATGGTCTGTGAGTCTCAAGAGGAGTTCATGGGTTAATATTGGCCTTATGAGCTAAAATTAAATTTATAGACTTGATCTGAACTTGAATGGGATGTTTTACTGATGCATAATTGCTTTTTGATATCAAGTTCTCTCTTATACATACATGAATGTCTCTGGATTTGTTTCTGTAGTCAACCCAGACCAACATACTCCTCAAAGTTTCAAACATACTCCTTCAGTTTTGCCACCTCTCCACTTTACCAAACATGATACTGTTCTCCAGGGAATGGTCTCTCCTGACTATAAGTCAAAAAATATGTAAGAACAAGCCTTGCTCTCCTTGCCTCTCAAGAGCATTCTCGCCTTCCTTCTTCCAACACAGATCTGTTTATCCTTTTAGCAGTCCATGGTCCTTTCAATATTCTTTTCTAGCACCACAATTCAAATGCATTTATTCATCTTTGGTCTTCCAATGTCCAACTTTCACGTGCATATGGTGCAATAGAAAATACCAAGGCTTATATTAGGCTCAGCTCATCCTCAAAGTCACATCTTTGTTCTTCAACACTCAGCCTTACTCCATGTGACACATCTATTGATCTCTTGGCTACTGCTTCCGTGAGCATTGATTGTGAATCCGAGCATGAGAAATTCCTTAACAGCCTTGCTCTTTTCTCCATTTGTCCTGCACTATGTGTACAGTTGTGAGATTTGGGCCTTTCTTACGTTGCGTTTGATGTGAGGATATAACACTGGCTGTGACAGTCACCTAATCTGGTGTCAATATGAGAATGTAGAGTTTAGGTGTGACATATTGCCTGTCAATCACGACAGGCCAATGAGACCTCTGTATGGGCATGGCCTTCTCCTCTGAGAATTCTGAGAGATAGGGTACTTCCTTCTTGGAACCAAGAGACACTCTCTCACTCGCTTGGAGACTCTCTGTGTGGTTTACTTCCTGAGAGACATCCCTGAGGAAAAGACACATGGAGCTACACTAGTACCCTGAGCCAGACATGTCACATGGGTACAACCAGACCTCTGAAGATGGAGAAGTAACAGAGAGACCCCTGTTAGCGCTGTGATGCTTACAATGCTACTGGATTCAAAGGCATTCTACCCATCTGGCTTGTGATTGCCCTGCATTTGGTGTCATTGCATGTGTATCGTGAGTCTGATAAAGATTCTATAGACAGGTATCATACACATGGGCTAATATCAGACTTGTGGGCTTGGACTGGACTGGGTTGGAATGCTTTCTTAATGTATATTTACTCTCTCTATAAAGCTCTTTCTTATACTCATTTGTCTATGAATTTGTTTCTCTAGCCTACCTGAAATAACACACTGGCACATACCTTTTTTTATTTTAAACTGTGCTGCCTTCTAACTGAATCTTTCCACAGCAGTTGAAAAATTCAAAAAGAATAAGTCAGTAAAATTGATAAATTTTAGCCAGACAGATCAGAAACAAAAAAAGTTTATCAATATCAGGAATGAACACTAGGATAGAACATCACTAGATGATCAACTAATATGGAAAGACAATAAAAACATATTAAGAAATTTTAAGTTTATAAATTTGATAAATGATATGGGTATCCTTTTCAAAGACACAAATTACCATGATTTAATAAACTCACTAAACAAAAAGCAAACAGCTTGAGCCAGCATCTATATTGGCAACACTTGACAAACCCATTACAAGAAAATTAAATTAAAAGTCAATATCCCTCAAGAACACATAAAAATACAAATGTAAAGACCCCATACTGTTATTGATTCAATTCTAACTTGCAGCTTAGAACTGCCCCTTTCTGTTTCTGTTGACATATTTCAGAAAAACACCTTTTCCTCCAGCAGAAATTGATGGGTTTTCTCACTTTGGGTTGAATAGCTCAATACGCAATCCCCTACACCACCAAAGGCATACATGTATACAAAAATTCTATACAAAATTTTAGCCAATAAAATGGAATATGATATGCAAAATATGGATAGAATAGTATGATGAGATGTTCTGCAGTCCTTTTGTGTTGCAAACTTTAACACATTTGCCTGCTAACAGGGAAGGTTATTTTCAAGTCTGCCCAAGATGCTTTGAAAGAAAGGACTAGTGATGGAGTTCAAAACATTAGTCACGTAAAACCTATGGAACACCACTGGAATCTGACTCACGTAAGTTGACATGAGTCAGAGTTGAATGGACAGTAATTGGTATATGCTGTTGGTAGGTTGTCATGGAGCTGTTTTATCATGGTTTTGCTTATTAGTACAGGTGTCAAGATTTTTGCTTTTTCTATGTTGGGAAGTTATCTCTTCTGAAATCTATGATCATTAAGCTTCATCAGGAAACACTTCAAATTCTCCTCACTTTTAGCAAGTGAGGTTGTGTTATCAGCATAGCACTTGTAACTAATAAGTCTTCCTCTAATCCTGTTGCCACATTCTTCCTGATAGGATGCTGATTTTTTTGGCTCATTTGATCAGCATACCAACTAGATAAGTGTGTTGAAAGGATATAATGCTGATACTCATCTTTCTTGATATTAAATCACCCCATATCCCACACCACTTCCTTTTTTATTTTTAACCAATAGCTTCTTGGTCTATCTATAGGCCCCAAATGGCAGCAATGAAAATCCTCATCCTCATGATGTTATCCATAAATTGATATAATCCAGAGTACAATGTTTCCTATAATCACTGAAGCATGCAATGCACATAGAAATGTATATGTGTGTGCACAAATACATATATGTCCTTATATGTTTTTGATTTAATGGTCAGAAAATTTAACTAAAAATGGCCAGATTGATCTCAAATTGACACATCCATATCTGAGCATGAGACAGTCTGTAGCACTGACAAATTATATCTGTAACTCATTACAGGGAAGTGAAGTTCTGCCTTATCATTGTTTTTAAAGAATCAATAAGTGCACCTCAATGTATTACCAAATTAATAAACAATAACACCCACAAATGATCATCTCAATAGGTTCAGAATGAATTTGTATGTGTGAAAAAAAATCAAAGCAAGCTAGGGGTAGATGAAAATTTTCTAAACCTGATTAAAGGCATCCTGAACTAACTATTGCTCACCTCATGCTTAGTGATGAAGATAGACCCAGGGTTACAATGTAAAAAGTTAAGCACTTGACTTTGGTACAAAATGTGCTGAATGCCAAAAATTTGTCTTGTTGAAAATAAATGATACTTTAATGTAATATTGTAAAACATCTAAATGAATGTCTTGCATGTTAAGTACAGACAAAATCAATATGAGCAGTTTTTGCTTCAGACTTAAGTGTGGCTCAGCAGAGTACAACACTGTCTAGCCATGTGCTTTCCAGCACTCTGCATAAGAAACAAAGTAAGATTTCTGCTCTAACCGCTTACATCTCAGCTCTTAATCTTAATGGAATTCTCCCACATATTCATATGAAAATGATTCTTTTGTAAGGCTGAGGAGTTTCAAACAATCATGTGCATATCACCAAGGAATTGGAATGATTCAGTTTCTCAGATGCATGCCATAGAGGGCTGCAGGGGAAAAACAGTTACAGGAAATGTATTATACGCAGATAGAACAACATAGGAAAACATGAAATGTGAATAATGATGAGTAGAAATGATCAGATTGCCTTGAAAAGAACATTTAAGTAAAAAATCATACCTGTAAGACAAAATTTTCAAGATAATAGGTAAAGAAGATACATAGAACATTGCAATTATATTCTAGGTAGAGGAGAAGGAAGAAAATTATGGAGCTCAAAGGGGAAAAATTGAAAATTAGAAATTAACCACAAAAATAAGAAAACAATGTGCATAAACAAAGCAATAAAGAAACGGTACTTTTTATATTTTAAAAATATTTTATGATGACAAAAAGAGGACATAATTATGACCTTTGCTGACCAATTTGGGGGTCTGCAATTTTAGTGTTAACATATTGGGAGATTCCTATCTCTATTCCAGTACCATTGTGCAAAAAATAAAACATTAAAATGTGTGTATCCTGGAGCAGGGGTCCACATACAGCTACTGTCTCAAATATTTACTGTGTTTGAGTAGACTAAAGAAACAAATTCACACACACTCATATGAATTTAAGAGGGAGTTTTATATAAAGGGTAACTTTACATCAGGATAACATCCTAAAACAGTCCAGTCCAAGATGTTAAGTCTGATATTAGCCCGTCTGTCAGATACCAATCAATAAGCCCTCTTCAGACTTACAAAACACATGCAATGATGCCAAATGTAGAACTATCACAAGCCATTAGGTAGAAAATCTTTGGATCCAGTGGCAGAAGCATCTCAGCACTGGCAGCAGTCTCCATGTGACTTCAGTAGGTCCAGATTTCTGGTCACATCAGGGTAGGTCCATGTGGCTTCTCCTAAGGGATGTCTCACAGGGAGCCAGCCTTTCAGTCCAGTGTCTCCAAGGGAGAGAAATGAGAGATAGTTTCTCCTGCCTCCAAGAAGTTACTAGCTTTCCCAGTATTCACAGGAAGCCATCACTTAGAAGTCTCATTGACTATCTCCAGATTGACAGCCTAGACTCCACCCTTATATTCTTATTCTTCAAATTGACACCAGATTATGTGACTGTCACATTTGCATTCAAAATGAATGTATGTATCACTCTCTGCTGATGAGTAAGGGTGACAATGTTCCTAAAAAACTTGATTCATAAAACAAGTAATGTTAGTATTTGATCTACAGAATAACAACTGCAGACCTTTCATAATGTACATTGATTGCATTTTCTCTCAACTTTTACTTTTTTTGACTGTGTGAGCTACAGTGCACATATATGAATTTTATTTTTAATGAAGGGAAAACATACAGGTAAAAGGTGTACTGAACTCTTGTATACCTAAAACTATATTTTTCCCTTACACCTGAGCAAACATTTGTCCAGAAGTGGTTTAGATCACAGCTCTGTTCTGGGTAAACTATTCACCAGGGTTTGCAAAGCAGTGGCTTAGCAGTCATATTAATGGCTGATGGGTTTTGCTTGACTTGTACAAAACATGTATTAGCAGAAAATATATATTCTTGCTGGATTTTTTTAAAGTCTGCAAATTTCACACAAAGATCCATATTTCTGGCTTCTCTTAAAAGGTAAGAACTATTGAGAGCATAAGAAGAGCATTTCTACATAGAAACAGAATCAGTTGAGTGACCACTTTAGCCCACAGGCTGGCCCTGGACTCTCCAATTTTCTGCAGTTCTTCTTTGACCTGTCTGTTATGTTGCCTGCCTGGTGTCTAATGGCTATGGAGATTGTGACCCTTTATGGTGCTTAATGGGTACCTTACATTCTGCATTATTAAAGAAAAACATAAAACAACCCTAGCAATTTTGTTGTTTGTTGGTCTTGTGTGTGTGTGTGTGTGTGTGTGATTTAATGCACTGCTTGAAGGGAAGAAAGAAGCACCATTGAAAGTTGGAACTTCAAATGTACAAAAAGAATAGTAACAAGACTTCATGCATTTCAGCATAACTATTTACCTCCACCTACTTTGCTGCTACCTAATTTATCCTTCAGACTAAGATTTAAGAATTTTTGGCTCTATTGTTCTTTTCTTAACCTGATCTTAGTTCTTTTACTATGCCCTTCACATCTGCCCTCCCTGTCCACCTCCCATACAGTGTTCATTATTTATTTATTCTGTTCTAAAAGAAACACTCAAGCTTTTGACTCACTATCAGTGCATTAGTGTCTGGATTTTCTGTAATGTGGTTACAACTTTTTATTTCTTCTTACATAGATTTTAACTACATTATGGAAATTTTTAAGAAGCTATAGCTCAAACCTGTCAACATCTCTGTGGAAGAAAACATTTCCTATAAAGATGAAAAGAAAACAAAAACAAAAAAAACCCACTGCATTCTAGTCAATTCCATAAGGGAAGATAAATGTTCCCTAGTCGTGTTTCAATAAAAGAGCAGAATAAGAATAGCTATGGATTTTCCTGTGTTGGTATTGTTTTATCTGAGTTCAAGTTGAAGTGTCCACTCACATATTAAGATAGAGAAGATCTTGCTGCTCACCATCGAATCAACTTGCTCACACTACAGCCTTTAATTTCTAAAGGATCTCTTGGCCTTTGAAATATCATTACCCTGTCATAAGTTAAGTGCCTATCTTTTGTAGACTTGGCCTGCATTTTCTGTATTTCTCACATTGCAGGGGGGTGGGGGTGATGAATGTTCCAATATTAGGATTTAAAGCATTAACCTACATCCATTTCAATGCTCAGGAAGGATGGGCTCAGAGAGAGCATTAAAAAGTGAAGAAGCTACTCCCACCCGAGGGCCGTGATGCCAAAAAAAGGTGAAGAAGTACCAAAATTTGAAAGGATGTGCCTCTAATTCTAATGGAGGACTTTGACAAATGAGAAAAGTAGATGCTTGCTTCTCTCTGTGAGTCTGTGGAAATCCCCATCTTCTCCACCTTCCCTTCCAGCTTCCAGGGTAAACTTTCCTAAATTGACACTCCAACTTTTGCATGATATATTGTTGACCAGCATTTCTAGTTTCTTCTGTGATGTAACCTTTATATCTATTTGTCACTGTTGTTTCTGTGCATATTATGAGAGAAAATTTGCAGAGGGTGAGGAGAATCAGGCATGTCTGGTTGCTAACAGCGAAACCACAGAATCCTCTTTCATATGTCAAGAAGATGGGGCTGATAATGACTTTACTGCCCCACCCCACAAGTGCCAGTTTGTCCTAAAGTCTAGATTGTGCAAACGGTCAATCACCCATGAGCAAGCTACCTTTGAGTCATAGTTGCAGATGGTCTTTGAAAGCCAATTCCTATTTCTAGTATATCTTTCCCATTGTTGTTCTTTAGAAATACTGACTCAGAGAAAATATACACATATAAATAGCTTGCATTTGTTACTTCATATTTAAATGCTATTTATAGATATTTTCCCTTGAATGATTTATGTTTTTCAGCATCTTTCAAATAAAGTCTAATACTGATGTGATAGCTTTAAATTATCACAGATATTTTTCATGGTCAAGGTTGAGTGGATTAAAACAATGCCAAATTTTATCCCCTGTCCATTATGCATGTTAGCTTAATTAATGTTCTGTCTGGAAGTAACAAGAGTGAAATTAAGAAATCTGCCAGAAATCCATTTCACTGTGGTCGGGTTCTCCATTATTTGATACACAGGGAAACAAATATGTAGGGATAGAAAAGGACAGAGTGTGAAATTTAAGCAAAAAATGTGGGCTAAAGCTTGAAATTAAAATCTCAGTGGATGTTTAGCTTAAGAAGAATCAACACACGTCATGGGATTCTGTGTCTGCATGTGAGAACTTGGGTCACGATCATTGTATGGATTTGCTCATTGGCATGTTTGTCCTGTTTTTTTGCTTTTCTTTGGAAAGAATGGGTGAATTGTGAACATGACCTCATCCATTCTGGAGAAGCAGGAAGCTTTTATGTGCAAAGGCTACTAACAGTGATAATTCTAAAGAGAGGAAGCATTGCTTGATGAAGAGAGTCAGCCATTGAGATTCTGTTTCTGGTTCCATCGGTTGTGTGTGTATGTGTGTGTGTGTGTATGCATGCAATGTGGTCACATTCTTTGAGGATCTCTGTTTCTGTATCTGTTTGGTTGGAGAGCTGTTAGTTTCCATGTGGTTATGTCATGGGTCTTCTGTGAGTGCTAACAACTGTGAGTAAGGTAGCCTGCCCAAAGGCTTTAAGTGTTTGGACAACCTCCAGCACCAAGGAGGAAGTGTGACTTTTTTGGGATTGGAGGGCATTATGTCTTTTCAGAATAAGTGTTGTGTGGTCTTTACTTTTCTTTTGCTTTTCTCCCTCCTGCTTCTTTTTTAATGGAAAGACGCAACCTTGCCAAGTACGTTCAATAAACTTTCTTTCCAAAATTGTCACTTTATAGCTTCTCACCAGAAGTTGTATGAGTTCACCAGAAGTTGCATGACCTCATTATTAGCTATGGTTTGTGCCACACTTTTTTTTTACTCTTTTTCAAAGGAGAAAAGTCATAATGAACTTAGGAACCACTAGAGTGATGGGAATTTGGAAATGGTTTCTGGAGCAGCATTTTTTTCTTGCATTTTGGAAGTGTATTTCTGAATGCATTCCTCTCCAGAAGATGCCCAAGCAAGTAAGTGAGGAAAAGTCAAAGACGCTATTCTTCCTTAATCAGGCTAAGCGGGAAGTATGGACTTTGAGATGCAGCTTTAGGTAAATGACTTAAGAAATGGTAAGTTTTTTTTTTGTTTTATTTTTAATAGAAGAAAAAGAAATAATGAAGACCAAAGTTAAGTACACCATTAATCAATAGGCTTATTCAAGCTCATCCAACTTCTCTGTTCAAGAAATATTTGATGATTTGCTTCCACAATGAATAAAAAAACCCCAAATCTCTGTTATTGATTCAAGTCCATCTCATAGCCACTCTTGGTAAGGTTTCAGTGGCTGCAGATATTTATAGAAGCAGGCAACCTCCTTCTTCTCCCTTAGGGTCAACATTGGGATTGAACCACTGACCTTGTGGTTAGCAATCCAACTCTTACTGGGAAGCATCACCTGGACTTAACTCTGTTACAAGGAACCACGATGAATCATATTCAGCTCAATAACAACTGACAAATAACAAAAGGCCAAGAATGTGCATTTGTTGTTGCTCGTGCTGTTGCTGTTAGAGTGTCAAGTCCATTCAGATACCTGAAGACCTGTTTCAAGATAAGAAAACAGCAGGACATCAGAGATCAGGTATCAAAGACCCTGAACAAAGAACCATGTCATGAATATGAATGAGTGGGAATGCCAATTGGATACCCAAAGTCCATCTGTAGACAATATGGACATCTCCTTACAGAAGGGTCGCAAGGAAGAGACAATCCAGTCCGGGTACAGTATAGCTCCGATGAAACATACAACTTTGCTCTGGTTCTTTAATTATTTCCCCACCACCACCACCACTAGGACCCCAATTCTTCCTTATAAATTCTACTAGACCAAGGCATGTGTACTCTTACAGATAAGAGCTAGAAACACAGCAAGTCCAGGACAGATAAACCCCTCTGGACTAATAATCAGAATAGTGATATGAGTAGGGCAATGAGAAGGTAGGGGGAGAGAGGGTGAACCCATTACAATGATCTATATATACTCTCTTCCCAGGGGGACAGATAACAGAAAAGTGGGTGAAGGGAAACATTAGTCAGCATATGATATGAAAAAACAATAATTTAGAAATTACAAAGGGTTCATGAGGGAGGGTGGGGAGGGGAGGCAGGGAAAAAAATGAAGAACTGATACCAAGGACTCAAGTAAAAAGAAAATGTTTTGAGAATGATGATGACAATACATTTACAAATGTGCCTGACACTATGGATGGATGTCTAGATTGTGGTAAGATTTGTTTGTGGCCCCCATAAAATGATTTAGTAAAAAAAGAAAATGTTAGAGTTTCTGATTGATTAACACAAAACAGCAAAGTGGAACTGCTCCTCTAGCACCACTGTTTTCTTCCTGCATATATGCTCTACCTGTGCTTTTCTACCTGCGCAGGGCAGTGTTTCTTATAACTTATAGGCTACCTGTGAGGTCAATGGTTAAGTGGTTGGTTGTTGAATAAATGCTTGTGTATTCACCTTTTTCCAGAAGTGCCTGGGAAGAGCAATGTGGTGCTCTACTGAGAATATCTGCAATAAAAATGATGTGTAGTTGAGTTGCCCTCTGATGAACTATGGTCACAAGTCAAAGTCAACTCCACAGAACCTTATTTCTCATACCATAAGACACACCTGACCATAAGATGCAGCCATTTTTCTTTTGTTTTGTGTTTTAGAAATTATTTTATTGGGGGATCATACAACTCTTATCATGATCAATATGCGTATCAATTGCATGCAGACCACATTTGCACATTTGTTGTCATCATCATTCTTTAAAAATCCTCCTTCTATTTAGGTCCCCCAGCTATCCATATTGCCCTCCCTCCCCCTCTCTCATGATCCCTTAATAATTTACAAATTGTCATTATTTTGTCATATTGTATACTGTCCAATGTATCCCTTCACTCACTTCCCTGTTGCCCATACTCCAAGGAGGAGGTTATGTGTAGATACCTGCAATTGGTTCTCCCTTTCTACTCCACCTTCCCTCCACACTCCCAGTATCACCACTCCCACCACTGGTCCCAAAGGGATCAGCTATCCTGAATTCCTCATGTTTCTGGCTCCAGTGTATATCCCCTGGACTAGCTGGATTTGAAAGGTAGAATTGGGAACATGATAGTGGGTGAGAAGAAGTATTTAAGAATGAGAGGGAAGTTGCATATTTAATTGCTGCTACACTGTACCTTGACTGGTTCATCTCCTCCCTGTGAACCCTCTGTAAGGGAATGTCACATCACTTACTGCTGGGCTGTGGGTCTCCAATCTGTACTCCCCCTCATTTATAGTGATATAATTTTTAGTTCTTTGATGCCTGATACCTGGTCTTTTTGACACCTCATGATCACACGGGCTGGTTTGCTTTGTCCATGTGGACTTTGTTGCTTCTGAGATATATGGCCGCTTGTTTACTTTCAAGTCTTTAAGAATCCAGATGCTATACCTTTTGATTGATAGCTGGGCACCAACAGCTTCCTTCACCACATTTGCTTATGCACACCTTGGCCTCCAGTGATTGTGTTGGGAAGGTGAGAAACACGGAGAGCCAATTCAACAGAACAAAATGTTCTTGCATTGAGGAAGTACTTGAGTGGAGGTCCAATCTGTGACACAAACACAGGAAAAAAGGGAGAAAATATTCTGATCCAAAGAGTACCAGTATACTAAATTATTTATTAATATAAAGCAAAATACGGTCATATTTAACAGGGTAAACTCAACAGCGGTGTTAAGAACCATCATCACTTTCGTTAACAAATGAGGGGAGGTGTGTGCTGTGCTGATCCAGTGACCTGCTGACATGGAGACTCCAGGAGGCGGGACTTTCTCAAACACACAGCAATCCACAGCCTGCAGACTGTAGCGGACCATCGGCAGGTTCATGGGTTCATAGCTAGATGTTCCCCATAAGTTGCTTGGGCAGGGTTGGGGGGAGTTGGTCTTATGGTAATTCATTGGTTATCTGCCTATGCACATGTGACTCCTCACCAGTTGGAAACCCTTAGCAGAGCTAGCAGCAGGACTAGTGAGTATGATTTCCTCGGAGGTGTCAGGACAGTGGGTGTCGTGCCAGCGGAAACAGCCTGCCGTTTTGCTTTTATCTTTGCTTTTTGTGCCCAGTGGGAGGTTCTGCCTTGAGTGGGGAACACGTCTCCTCGTTTTCTCAGACAAGGGCTCTTTACTGCCACGCCGAGATACTGTGGCAAGGTTTGCTCCTAACTCAGCCGAGGTTTGGCTGCTCTTTCTATGCCCTGATAATAGCTCCCGCCATCCAACGTGGCCTCTGTCTCAAACGAACACTCTCAGGCCCAAATCCCCTTGCTGACAGCGCCCTAGTTTTTTTTTTTACTAATCTACGTTCTAACTGGAAACACATGCCCTTGGAGAGATTAAAGCGTCTCTGAAACATAACCAAAGTAGCATTTCATAAGTCAACTCTCCTCTGGACTATATTCCAATGAGATTTTCATGTGGCTGCAGGGGCGGACATTCACATGGGCATAAACTTGGAAGGAGAAATAAAACAGGCTCTTTTACTCATGGAAAACCCCTATCAATCCTCAGAGACAGGAATGAGGGAGGACTGTTTCAAGAGAATACCTTAATTTTGTTGCAAATTCTTTCCTGCCTTCCAGCCTTCAATATCAATATGTCACACGAAATTATTTCATTAAGTACTTCATCTCCTCTGTAACCTGCTTGTCTTTGAGGACAAACTTTTGATCTGCGGTGTACCTGTCTGCAATTTTCCGACTCAAAGGACACCTGCAGACTCTTCAGCAGAAAGCTATATGCATTCCTCCTGTCCCTCCTTCATAAATATATATTGCAATTGCCACTGTTATTAAAAAAATTATCCTTTGGTCCTCAGCGATCCACTGTGTTCTACTCTCCCTTCATTCTTAAACTGACCTTGCTCCTTGAGAAAGACAAGAAGACAACCGTAAGTGACAACGAGACAAATTTCATTTTGTTGGGAACTGCCTTTTCAATTATTTCGCTCTTCTCGATTTCTCCTTGCTGACCTGGTCCAAGCTGTTACTTTGACAGGGGTCCCTAACCTCTAAATTAAAATATGCAAATTGTTCTGCTTCCTACACTAAGACCGGTAGAGTCCATGCATTGTAATTGCAAAAGATTGTTCAGCTCCATTCGACACCAGAAGAATATAGTTACCAACTTCTGCCAGTTTCCATTATGGGAAAAATAACACCCTGCAGACTGATACATCCTAAGCAATACATTCATGCATCAGCATAGTTCTATTTTAAAAAATGAAAGATTATTATTTCTGATGACCCACATTCTGTTACAGAAAAATGTATCCAAATGCATCCAAATACTTAGCATGATTTGGTGGGCATTTTTAAAATGTTTAAAGGCTGAGACCTAGTCTACTCTAATTTGAAAGATGATTAGACTTTTAAGTATTTAATTTTATTTCCCTACTGTCTCCTTGTGATTGTGACTCACAGAGTCCCTGGAGGACAAAGAAGAATAGTTTTGCATGATTAACTCCACCCCCCAAAAAAATCAGTGTCTTCAGTTCAATATTTTTCATAGTTCCAAGAAACTCCCTAATGGCCATTGACTGGCTGTGCCATCTTCCCTCGTAATCAGTATGAACAACCACACTGTTTCAGAAAACCAGGGGTGGAGGTGGGGTGGGGTGTGGGTGGAAGCTCATCTGGAGACTATTGAATGGGAGTCATGACCCTGTGGAAGAAATAAAAATAGGTCAAAATTTTAAAAATCCAGAAAATCATAATGTCATTGGTTGCTTTGAAATATATTTAGGTCTTGCATTTCCCCCATCAAAATTATATAGCATTAGGCTGGCTTTAAATGAAATATTAGGCCATGAACATTTATTAGTAGAAATGAAATGGATGTCTATACATGTTCACTGTATCCTTGGGCTTTCCAGAGGAAAAGGAAGAGTCAAACATAAGACCAGCCAGAAGGAAAAACAACAGGCTGCCACAGCTTTTTCCCCAAGAGAGTTAGGTGGGCTCACACCACCTAGCTTTCATGTTGTAGTTGAGCATTTAACCTCTGTGCCACCAGGAGTTCACAATATATTTTGAAAGACATATAGCTATGGATACCAATACACATATATGTTTATGTGCACACATATATTCTATTATGTATGATATGTGTATGTATCAGATACATACCTCTTATCTATCTGTATCTCACTAATCTAGACTATAGGCAATAAGAGATGTCTATACCATTTAGTATTCTGGTATCTCTAGAGAACCCTGTTATGTAAGGAGAGTCTCAAAAGTGCATGGTAAAAATGGAATTTAAAAATAATGGGATTTTTCTACAAACCATGCAAAGCCTTCTCCTCCATGTGTGTGTGTGTGAGTGTGCACACTTGTGCAATGCATATGTATGCATGTGTGTCTATGAATGGAGCCCTTGTAGCACAGGGCTGCTAACTGCACAGTTCATATTCACTACCTGCTCCTCAGGAGAAAGATAAGGCTGCCTGCACTCAGAAATATGTACAGTCTCAGAAACTCTATAGAGGGATGCTAAGAGGTGTTTTTTTTTTTTTTGGTATATAGAAAACTCTTTGCCTTTGAGTCAATGATGACTCTTGATGAGCTGTGGGTTTTCAAGACTGTAACTGTTTACAGGAATAGAAAGTCTAGTCTTTCTCTCTCAAAGCTGCTGATAGTTTTGGACTTCTGACCACATGAATCACAGCCTCATGCTTAATGCTTACACTGCTAAGGCTCCCAGTTTGACTAGACAAGATTAAATTGATAGGTGAGAGCTAGATAGATGGTAGATCATAGAGAGATATACCACAGATGGAGAATATATAGATAATAGTTGAATCATAGATAGATAAATAGATAGATAGATAGATAGATAGATGATAGATAGATGATAGATAGATAGATAGATGGATGATAGAGATAGATGATAGATAGATAGATAAATGATAGGCACCTGGGGACCAGTGACTCCTAAATCTATGGGCCATGTAGGGAGAAAAAGAGAATTCTAGCCTCTATTTATACTCTGGAGGCAGAATCCTCCCTAGAAAACTTAATATAACATGCAGAAAGATGAATATCCATTGAAATTACAATTAAATTTTTAGTCAAAACCATTTAATATAGACTTAAATTATGAGATGAATGTCTTGAGGAGTCAATCTGCTGGGATTTCCCTTTTAAGTCTGTCTGTAGCCCATAACAGGTTCCAGGTGCCAACAACATGTTTGAGAGAAGCACACTCCTACCAAAGTCCATTGTCTTCTCGTACATGGAACTGTTGAGCCTTTTCAGTGATGGAGCCATGTAGAATTCTGTGCAACTATTGCAGAAATGGTAAGGCATAAGAAATCGGTCATCTCATGCAAACCTTTCTATGTAAATTAGAACATTGTGACATGGGTGGTTTGACAGGGTCATGATACTGAGGCAATATTCATACATATATATGCAGATATATTAACATATACATATATCAGGGGACATATGCACAAACTTATTCCCAGCAAAACATGCTTAAATGCATCCTTGTGATCAGTGAATGGTTGAAGAGAAATTCTTTCCGTCATGTTCTCTCTTAGTCTTGTTAGGGTGACCTAAAAAATGGTCCAATTAAAACTGTGGCTGGAAAAATATAAAATTGAGGAAGGAATTTATCACAGAAGAATTACCAATCTAACAGTCTGTGATAAATAAATAAATGGACTCTTTAAAAATAAAGGTTTGCTCCCCTCCCGCACACTTTATGCTGTCTTTTTCCATGAGTCACTCTCTTTGAAGAGGGCCATTCCACCCACCCCCCATCAAATACTTGAATTTCATGTTAGAGAAGATTGCAGCTCATTTCAACTTATCTCAATCAGGATCATTTAAGTGTAATTTTAAATATAACATGTGCTGAAACATAATTAGATTCAAAAATTCCAAACCTATTGCCATTGAGTTGATTCTAACCCAGAGTGACGCCATAAGACAGGGTAAAAACCCTCTGGGTTCCTGCAACTCTTTTTAGGGGGATGGAAAGTTTCATCTGTCTCCTGTTCAGACGCTGGTGGTTTCCACGTGCTGATCTAGAGGAAGGCTGTCCCAAGCGTAACCACTATATCACCAGGGCTTTTGTAATTGCTCTACATCCGAGGAGCCCTGGTGTCAGAGTGGTTATGAGTTACGCTGCCATCAGCAGAGTTGAAGGTTCAAAGCCACCAGTCAGTCCACGAGAGAAAGACAGGGCTTTTAGCCTCTGCTAAGAGTTACAGTCTGGGAAATTCACTGGAGCAGGGCCACCCTGTCCAGTAGGCTGGTTCTGGGGTGGCAGCAACTTGTGATGGCAATGAATTTGAGATGTTGCTTGACATGGAAAAGAATGATTTCAATAGAATGAATGATTTGAGGAGAAAATATTTGTGGAGTCTTGTGAAGACGGTAGCTTTCCTTCTTCAAGAAATGTTTAAAGGAAAAATTCATCATTGTGCGGAAGAATGCTTTCAATGTTTTATTAAAAACAAAGACTTCCTCTATTATAAACACGATAGGTTCTTTTTCTTATCAAGAAGAAGATGGTGAGTCTCGGCGAGTTCCAGGAACTGTCTGCTGATTGTCTTGCAGGGAGGTATGTGCTGGCTGTAAGCACAGTTGTCGTGGCAAGAGGATTGATCTCAAAATCGTGTGGGGAGAAGATGGCATGGTCACTTGGACAGTTTGGTGGGGCATTGCTATCACAATAGAGTTAAGATGGATTTGAGCGATTTGTTTTCGTAATTTACCAATAGGCATCTGTGTCCACACTCGGGGTTGTATTGTAAGCAAAGACAGTACTTAGAGACTAAAATGTGCCTGCTATGCTCAATGTACATGAGAGAGCTGGGCAGTGATGATGGATGACTTAAGAGGAATTGATGAACTGGAGCTATGATGTGGATGAAGAGTGTTAAGTATAGCTTGGACTGCTAGAAGAGCAAACGGGAAGAAAATGTGTTGAACTCAGCATTGGCAGAAAACACCTTAAAAACCAGGATGGCAGGCTTTGTCTCACCCACTATGGATATGTTATCAGAGGGAACCAGTCCCTGGAGAATGATCGCATGTGTGGTGAAGTACAGGGCCAGGGAAAACAAGAACGTCTTCACAGAGATGGACTGACACAGTGACTGGAACTGTGGCCTCAATATAAGAACTTCATATTGACAGTGGTGGGGGTGGGGCAGTGTTTGCTTCTATGATCCCTGTGTTGCTGTGAGTCAGACGGACTCAAAGGAAAATAACAAAGGCAGGGATTTATGTGTGCTAATATTGTCCCCTAAGAAAAATGAAGGCAATACATTCCAGAAAATGTAATTTCGCTCTTAGTAGTATTCCTGTCAAAGGGAGCTGCATTATTTAGTAGCTAGTCTAAGCTGACATAATTCAAAGCAAACCAAATCAGCTGCCATCCATCTGTTCTAACCCATGGCAGTCCCATGTGTGTAGAATTAAACTACATCCCTCATGGTTTGCAAGGCTAAGACCTTTTAGGAGATGACCAGGTTTTTCTCAGCCACCTCAGAGTGGATTAGAACTGTATATGTTCTGCTACATTACCTAGAAACTCCTGGCCTATTTATGAGACGTCCAAGTGCAAAGCCTTGAAGACTATGAAGAGTCTATTTTTTGTTCAGAATTAAAAGGCAAGAAGTGAGAGGGTTGGGGCCACTGGAAAGATCCGTGCTGCAGACCTTTAAGAAGGCACCCAGCCACATCCTCTCGTGGTTGGATCCTGGTCATATGGCCTCAACAGAAACCATGTCATGCAGGGCTGAGCCCCAGTGGCGTAATGGTTGTGTGCAGGACTGCGGACCACAGGATTGGCAGTTCAAATCCAGCAGCAGTTCTCCAGGAGTAAGACTTGGTCTCTTACTCCCACCAGGGGACAGTGATGCCCACCAAAAAAAAGAAAGAAACCGTGACATGCAACCCCCGCCTGAGCATCTATGCACTCAACTGACTCTAAGACATTTGCTCATTAAATAAGGAAAGGAAATTGATAGATATTGGAGTTTCTGCCACATAGGCAGTCAATTGACTTTTATTAGGTAAATGAATACTATTTGTGATACATTCGTTTAAAAGCCACAGCAGTCCTGTTGAGTGGACTGTCAACAAAATTTGTTTAATTTCTCTCAGATCATCTTATCCAATTTAATAAACATTTGTATTGAGGATCTATAACAAAATAATGTCATTCACAAATGGTCTTTCCCTGTGCACTGCTATTAAAAATATGTATTTCTTTCTTTGGAGTTAATTTATGTGGCACTGTAAAACATTTCTGTAATTAAGAGGAAGCAATAAAAGCTATGGAAAGCTTGTTTGATATTATTAAGGCAAATCTATATAGATCTCCATATTGATACCAAGGGGATGGGAAGGGGGGATCAAGCTCCTGTTTCCTATTATTGCCCATCAAGAACCCCAGTACTCTTATCATGTAAGCCAGTAGGCTTGTTCTCCTGGAACTCTTATGGGCAGGTGCTAATTTTCTCGGCAGTTTAAATAGATCATTCCCCTGAACCCCATCATCTGTCTGTACTTCATAGTATGCAGCAGCATCTATGGACTCAAACTTAGTGGTGACAATGAGGATGGCCAAGAACCAGGAGCATTCTGTTCTGTCATACATCGGGTCACTATTAGTCGGAAGTGTCATGGATCCCTCACGCTCCAAATGTTTACATGTTCAAATGGTAACTGACATGGGGGGGGGGCTCCAATGCACCCAGCTGCTCCATCAGAGAAAGACGGGACCTTCTTCAAAAAGTATTACAGCCAAGAAAACCCTCTAGAGCAGGTCTACTCTGTCACGTGGGACGGCGATGGAAGGGAAAGAGCAGATGGTACCAACAAGGACAGCAAGCAGGTCTGGGGTCACGGAATGAAAGAAGAGCGAGAGAAAGCAACATGAAATAGCATGCACAATCCATTTGAAAAAGAAGAGCGGTAAATGTGAGTGGGTTATACCATAAAATAAACAAAGCAAGATTTCTTACAACTAGATCAATAAAGGTATCATGCTTACTTGACAAACTATGGAAGTTCTCAAGGATTTGATTATACTTGGATCTGCAATCAGTGCCTATGGAAGCAGCAGTCAAGAAATGAATGACCCAATGACACTCTGAACACATTTCAAAGTGCTAAAGAGCAAGAAAGTCACTTTGAAGACTAAAGTGCAAAAGACCCAAGACAAGGTATTTTCAGTTACCTCATATGCCTATGAAAGCTAAACAGTGAATAAGACAGGCCCAAGAAGAATTGATATATTTAAATTATATTGAAAAATATTGACTATACACTCCAGACTGTCAGAAGAATGAGCAACTGTTCCTTGAATAAAGTACAGCCAGAATACTCCCTAGAGGAAATGATGACAAGACTTTTTCCAAGTGCTTTGGATGTGTTGCGTCTGTGGGAGGAACCAGTCTCTTAAAAAAAGTACATCTTGATTGGTAAAATGGAAGGTTAGAGAAAAAGTGTAAGACTCTCACAAGATGGAGTAATAAAGTAGCAAAAATAATGGGACCCAAGCACAAGATCGTGACCAGGGTGCAGGTCTAGTTTGTGATTTTTCACAAGGTCATTGTAAGTTAGAAATGGTAAAATAGCATCTAACCATATAACAACTGTGGCAAGGTGTTTGTTTATTTTTCTACACCAAACTTCGTTTGAATTAACGAGGTTAATTTTCTTGTTTGTTTGCCAGCCTGTATTGAGAATTCAGTTCACCCCCTTAGTTATTACCTACACATTATGCATCCCTGTGCCTTCAGTTTTCAGATACATTTATTTATATGCAGCCTTTGGGCCTCCCCCATGCTATTATAAAAGCAAGTTGACCTGGAGATGTTTATGTTTTTACCCAGGGACTAAATCCTCTCCCTCATGTAAGAAATATTTAGGTCAACAATTCATTTAAGTTTCGAGGTTGAGAGCTAACAAATTTGCCTGTATTATATTGGTATGAAAATCTAAACACCGAGAAGCTAAAAGTTAATAAAGCTAAAGACATAATGTAAAGCAGGATCATGAGTTCTCTAAAAATGTCCTCTACATCTCAGCTTACTATTCTTTCAAATACAGCACAGCTAGAAACAGAAACTCTGTAAAACATTATAGATATTTCAGAATTTTTGCAACATTATCAGTTTCTCATGTTTCCTTGTTTCTAATCACATGTGATTCCCCCACTCTTTGAAGTAATTAATATAATCACAACCATTATAAGGTCATTCTCCTCACGACAAACAAATGACCAAAGCTGGTTCCTAAGTCCTATCTTCAGAAGTGCTTAAATCATTCATTATTACCCAAATGACTATGGGGAAATGCTGTGCATCAGATGAAAGGAATAATGAGTCATACCCCCTACAATGAAGATGAACCTCTTCCACATAGGAATTAATTCACTGTAAAATATCTGAGCATCAAGAAGATAATTGAACGCACTAAAAATAAATTTTAATGCTATGGATAATCTAAAGGTCATGCAACTTGTCACTAAAAAAATTAGAAGATTTTTAAAAATCCACTCAGTTTTATGACTATAAGACTATAGCATATATTCTGAATATGTACTCTTACTTTCAGTTTTAGCTCTATATATCTGGAAGTATGAGAGGCCTACCAAAAGTTTGTGAGGAGATTCCATTATCTTTTATGTCAATTTCCACAAACTTTTTGAAGACTTCTCATATATCTAATGAAAAACTTTATATGCCATAAACTTTCATCTATTATATCATAATGCATTGAAGGAACACGTAAAGGTCATGATACTTAGACAATTTTATAATTCTGGTAAGTGTTCTCAATTCAGAACAATTTTAAAGTGCTTTATGTATCCTAAATGAAAATTTAATGGAAATAGCTTTATGGGTTGCAAGTTTATACTCCTTATGTTAAATCTAAAAAGTTTGAAACACTTAGTGCCCACTCATTTAATTATATAACAGTAATATCTACTATTGATAATAGGTTTTATTGATTTTTCATATTTGCATCAACCCACATTCATTTTCTGATATGAATAAGAAATACATTGTTCTTCTTATTTTAAAAATATAGGAAAGTTTGCTTGTAAAGACATAATACTGATTAGCCTGGGACCATACAATAGATTAGGAAAATGGTGCACTTCTCAACACTGAAATTGAGACCTTATTCTCATTAAAAGTGTGAAGAAAAGCAATTACTTCAAGAATCTTTTAATTTTTTTTTTCAAAACCAATTTATTGGGAGCTAACACAGATATCATATCATTCCATCGCTCAAGCACATCAAGCAATATTATGTGATTGCTACCACAGTCAGGTTCCAAACATTCTCTTTCTTTTTGAACTCATTTGATATCAATCTCCCCTTGCCCTCCCACCCCCTCCCTCACTCCAGCTGCAATCAATAGGAACCCTTCTCTACGGGCTGTCTCTATAGGTTCGTCAGTCCTGAGTTTCATCTACCCCAAACCAGATATAACATAATTTCAAGAGTACAAACCCCACTGCTAAAATACATCAGAGCTAACCCCCAATATGAAACACCACACAGAGAGAGGGAGAGTGAGAGCCAGAGAGAGAGAGAGAGACTTGAAAACCAGATCAGGTCCAATGTGTATCAGATTGAGCTCAACTGGCAAGATTTTAACCTTTCAAGTCAAGTGTATCACTTTGACCTCCTGTATTATGATGAATACAGTTTCTTCCCACCCCTCCATTATGGACAGAAGAAAGTCATCAGAGGCTTATTTCCTGTGTAGATTTCACCAATATATCTTAGGCTTCCACTGTTTCCTGTATGTGCAAAACTTTCTTCCCAAATCATTCTTGTCCTCATGCTGGAAATGTGGTGCTCATGGATTTTGTGTACCTTTGTCAAGCTATTGTCTTACCTACTGTGATAATAGGGTTTTAGGCCAACATCACTGGGACAAGATTCTCTATGGTTGGGCAAGGGAGGATCCATCATCCCCCATAATGTCATCTATCTTCTGTGTACAGCCCACTTCCTCGTGCCCTGATGCAATGAAAATCAGGTTTCCTCACAGATGTGGCATACTTCCAGGACGAATAAGGCAGTTTCTGTACAATGCTTACCTGCCTTCTGTTGGGTCTGGATCTTGCATCTTGTTTGTGGACATCTGTTTTTTTGGATTTCTATATTGCCCACAACTCTTGGAACCACCAATGGCTTACCATATGACCTGCCATCAGACTTTTCACCTCTCCATTCACAAACCTGATTTACTGACTTTGAAATCATCTGCCTTTACATTTAATGTGCCTACTCATCATGAGTTAATCAGCCCCCAAATCTATGCAAACCAGAATAAGCCTCCAACTTAATGTCCAATTCACACACTTGAAAAGAGACTGAATTTATCTACTTCTCCATCTGGGTGACACATTCGCTTGATACAAGTTTCTCTCTCTCTCTCTCTCTCTGACTTGTTTGCTTCTCTAGAGCAGGGCATCTTAAACTTTTCCCACTCATCACGCCCCTTTGCCTAAGAAGTTTGCAACATGAGCAAGCACTCCCACAAACACTTGGGTTCCTAATGCATTTGCTGTTGAATTAAAATTTGGTTATTGCTTTGTGACAGTCATGTGCTTATGTTAATTTTATAATTGAAATGTAGGGGTGGAGCCTGGCCTGTTAATCAGGAGAAAGCCATTGAGTAACTGATGAGGCCTCTGTGTGGGCATGGCTTTCACCTGAGACTCCTGGGAAATCTCGCGTTATTTCCCTTGTGAAGATGAGAAGCTATCGTCCCCAAGTTGTTGGGAGTTAGCTTCAGAGACGATTAATCATGGACAAGACAAGATGCAGCCTCTGAGAAGTTGGAGGAGCCAGCAGAGAGACCACTCGGCTTTGCCCTGATGAAGACAGACCTCTGAAGCTGGGGTGGCATACTGTTGATGGACCTGAGCACTGGTAGCGAGGAGCCATGGGAAGACCCCTGCCAGCCCCAGAATTCTGCACCCACTGACCTGTGACTTCCTGAGTCAGAAGCAGACATTATAGACTGATTGCGGGCATATGGGTTAATATTGTATTTATGACTTTGCACTGGACTGGATTGGGATGCCTTCTTAATGTCACATTTCTTTTGTATATAAACCCTTTCCTTATACCTATATGCGTGTCTCTGAAATTTGTTCCTCTAGTTCATCCGGACTAACACAGGCTTCTTCAGAAATTTGTTCAGAAAAAAATGTGTTGCTAAATTTTTCACATCCCCGCATTCAGTCAATCAACGTATATGGGATATGACACACAATGCTGCAGCTACAGTATCAAAATATACAAATAGTGCCTTCAAAGAACAAGAATTTATTTTCTTAAGGCAAAAAGTCTGTTAAGGACTTCAGTTCTAGAAAAGGTGCTCTTTCTTGGAGTTAGTCTGGAGATTTTTCTTGTCTTTCCTTGATTTTTATTGATTTGTAGATGAAGTTGTCTGTTGTCTCAAGAAGTCTGCCTCCTTCCTGTGTGAGTCTCTGTATCTATTCTGCTCCTTTTAAAACTCAGAAGTGATTCTTTGGGGGGGCCTACCTATAATAACATGGTACCATATTGACATAGCAAGAACTCTCAGTTTCCAAATATGGTTGTATCCACATATAAGGAGGCTAGGACTTTGATTTATATTTGAAGTGGCACAATTAAATCCATAACAGATTCCATGACTCACTTCCACTTGATAGAGTTGTGCCTAGACCATACTGATCATAAAGTATTTTCCAAACCATGGCTCATGGACATTCTCTCACCAACATTTCTGCTTTTCACAGAGACATTCCTAGCAGAACCCAACACTGAGTATCTGTCCTAATTAAAATCTGTACAGTTCTCAAACCTCAAAAGTCATATAAAATATTAGGATGCCACTTTCTTTTGACAGGTGTTCCATTTCTGAGGTGAATTATTAACTTAAGCTTTGGTTCTATCTTGCAGTTTCCTATTATTACTTATGTTCTCTGAGGTTTCAAGTTGTGCATTGAAAAATTCAATGGCTGTAATCAACCTTCAATTCATGTTTATTTGTAAGATTACAAGTGGTAAATTCCACAGCAGATAGCTATAAGTGTGAGAAATTGAGATCTTTGGGGGAGATGCCAATTTTTAGTAAGGAGTCCATATATATTATTTCTAATTCACACCTGGCCAAGCTGGGTTAGGTTTTTGGTCAGTTGAGCAGGGTCCGAATTCTCTATCATATTGCAATTGAAGCCTCACCCATGATATGACCTAACTTAATGTATTCAACTCCATAATGACCTCTTTTGTGAGTGGCTACCCATTTGGGTGAAGATTAGGGTGAAGCTCAACCCCTTATGGAGTTCACACACCTCATGATTTTCACTCAGGGATGGTCTATATATCATATATAAGTAGCTGCTGTGGAAAGCACCTTCATTTTTTCCCTGTCTGGATCCTGTGTCTGTCTCATCAACTGCTGGTTCTTCAGATTAGAGCCAATGGGCCACCATTTTATCTGCCAATCCATCTGTGAGCAATCAGAACCTCTGCCATCAGACCTACCAAACTCGGATTCATCTGCCTTGGCATCCCCTAGTCATGGTCTTCCTGCTTCATCTTCTTGTTTCATGGTTTGTCTTTCTGTTCCTGGTACATCTTTCCTGGTTCCTCAATTCAACAACTACATCAGTTAGGAAAAACTTTCAGCTTGACATTCTAAACCCAGGATTTGAGCCAAACATACCTGCTTCTGCAATTATGTGAGCCACTTTCTTGATAGAAAATTCTATGTTACTTCTTTGCTTCTCTATCGAACCCAGTCTAACATAATCACTAAATAAAAGAAGAACTACAGAAGGTGATTTTTGTTTAAAGAAAAAAAATTCAAAATCAGAATATGAGATAGGAAGAACATGACTTCAAGGTTGGGGGAAGACCCATGGACAGCTTAGGATATATAGATGATACAATTTTGTTTGTTCCACCCAGGGACCTATGAATATTATATTATTTGTATGAGATTAAAGAGGGGACAAGTTTATTCTAATCAGAAATTAGATTAATGGTTAACATTGGAAAGGAAGGAGTTGCATTGCAGTAAGATGTTTCCTCTGTAAATTGTATCCAAATGCCAAGACTAATGTTTCAAAATATAGCACTAGGAAGCCAGCTCCCCCCACCCAAAAAAAAAAGAAAGAAAGAAAGCCAGGGTCTAATGTTATGAAGAGAAAAAATTGCAATGTATGTCTTAGGGATGGAGTCATTTTATCTAAGCAATAAGTCGGATGGGGAAACAGACTGCTAATTCATTAACTTAAATCAGTAAATGTAACTATTTCAAAGATAAATACTTGTGTCAATATGACTGGCAGATTTGCTTCATAAAAACAAATCCACATGAAAAATAAAATTATACATATATGAACATAATAAACATTGAGTGACAAATGCCCTTTTATTTCACAAGGTACAGAAATCCTTCTGTGGGCAAGTTTGTCTTGTGAAGAGTTACTAAGTTTTTGTTTTTTTTAATCATTTTATTGGAGTTACTAAGTTTTGTTCCATTACATTAGTTAAATATTTCTAAGCCAGAACACAGTTGCCAGCTCTAGTCCTTCAAACTGATGAGCTCCAGCTCAGGCATGGTCAATGCAGTGGAATCAAAACACATCCAAATTTGAAAAATGTATTCTGATGGAATGATAACTAGAGTGGGGAACTTTACAGATTGAAGACTTGGAGTGGGAGATTTGGAATAGACATAATAAGTCCTTACAGAAGTCTGATGAGGAACACTGGATTATTGTTAGTGTCATGGACACAGAAAAGTAGCATGGACTGTTGTCATTATTAAACTTGATCAAAGTTTTTTTTTCAGACTCCATTAAGAGATTAGACTACTAAGTAATGGATATGTTGTCCTTGTTTTCTAAGAGATTGATGAAGTTTATATGAAAGCTTTGGCCCATAATTTTTCCTTTTCCAGTTACCATTCCTATACAACACATTGACAAATTTGAGTCCATCCTGATTTCACTTCCTTGGCCATGGTTGAGCAGTGAAAAACTGGTTCAAAGCCCTGTTCATCTCACAGCTCTCATGTGGCAACAGACATAGTAATTCTGGAAATATAATAATTTATTACTATAATAAACTATTAATATAGTAATTTAAAAATCATTTTGGGGGCTCACACAACTCATCACAATCCATACATCCATTCATTGTATGTCAAGCACATTTTAAATTTGTTGCCATCGTCATTCTTACATTTTCTTTCTATTTGAGCTCATCTCCTCATTTTCCCCTCTCTTCTCACTACCTCCTCTCTCATGTACCTTTGATAATTTAAAATTATTATTTTGTCATATCTTATACTGTCCAATGTCTCCCTTCACCCACTTTTCTGTTCTCTGTCCCCCAGGGTGGAGTTTATATGTAGATCCTTGTAATTGGTTCCCCCTTTTTCCTCATCTTCCCCCCACCTTCCTGGTATCACCATTGTCAGCACTGGTCCTAATGGCATCATCTGTCCTGGACTCCCTGTGTTTCAAGTTTCTATCTGTGCCAGTGTACATCCTCTGGTGTACCCAGATTTGTAAGGTAGAATTGGGATCATGATAGTGGGGTGGGGTGGGGAAACATTGAAGGACTAGAGGAAAGTTGTATGTTTCAGTATTGCTGCACATCACCCTGACTGCTTCATCTCTTCCCACCCCCACCCCACCCCCCACATTTCTATATAGAGTGAAAAGTTTCTGGGTGGCACAATACTTGAGTGCTCCTCTAGGTGATAGGTTGGCAGTTCAAGCCCATATAGAAACTTCTTGGAAGACATGCCTGGCAATCTCCTTCAGAAAGTCACAGCTTTGAAAAACCTAGGGCACAGGCCTGTTCTGCACACATGTGATCACCATGAGTCAGAATGGGCTCAACCCCACTTAAGACATCAGCATGCACAGTATGACAGCATCCCACCCCCACCCCAAGAGAGATTCAAGAACCAATGAGTTTAAACAATTTTTCCATGGCAAGTTAAAGTTTAAAGATGTAAGTAACATTTGATCCAAGTCCCCTATATTTCTCACTAGAGAAAAAGAAAGGAAAAGAATAGAGTGCAAGGTGCTTGATTTTAGTTTACAGAATCAAACATTTACCCATTCATTCATGAACTATCCAAAAATTTGTTGTTGTTGTTGTTGTTTTTATTCTGTCAACCATTTTTTTACATGCAAAATTTGTCTCCCCAGTGTATGTGCTTTATGGAAAATACAGAAAGATGAAAAAATCACTAATGATATAAATAAATAAGACCACCCCTATTAATGATACACGTTCTGAAAAAAAAAAACAAGTTGGGTGTGAAAGTTGCCTGGGCTGGGGCTCTTTCTGTACAAGTCCCAGTGTGGCTCAAATGGTTGTCAGTGAGCTACCAAATCCAGATTTAAAATCCAAATCCAAATCCAAATCTAAATCCAGATTGACAGTTTGAACCCACCTGGCAGTGTCTCAGAAAAAAAGCCATAGTGATGCACTGCTCTTCTGTAAACATCACAACCAAGAAAACTCTCTGGAGGTCAATTCTACTCTATAACACGGAACCTTCCCAGCAGTCAGAACAGTCTCAATGGTAAGGAAAGTCTTTGCTTGGAGAGAAAGGTTTTCAGAGATGGTGTCTCTGTAGAGGTCATGTGTTTGTACTCACTGGAAGCAACAGATGGAAGGAGCAAATAAAGAACTAGGGAAAGAGCCATCCAAGGCAGAGGAATGAGAACATGACCTTGGGGCAGAACAGGGTTGCATTCTTCAAACCACCACCACACTCAGAATAGTTAGAGCACAGTGAGAGAGGGACGTGCTGGCAGGAGTCCCGTCATGTTGGCTTTGAAAACAGTGGGTAGTGGATTGGATGTTACTGAATGAAACATGAGAGAACATCCATAGGGCTTTCAACACAAACTTGACATAATACGGTTTCCTTGGTTTTCTAAGCTTGTTCCGGCACTTCGTCAAGAAGCACCCTTCCATTTTGAGAAACAGTTGAAGTGAAATCCCTTCTAAATATCCAGAGTACTTACTGTCCAACAGCTATCTTATTCTCTAAACCGTTTTGTAGCAAAGCTAAGCTCAGTCTCCTTCCAGGCAGTTAGTGTTGGAGAATTTATGGTTGACCATGTCATCATTGCCTGCACAGGGGAGAAATATCAGTATTAAGAAAATCTTAATTATAAGGGAGGAGGATAGAATCAACATTGTCAAGATGGAGCGTGTCTTAGGTTGTCAAAATCCCTATCTGAGTCTGTGGCATGGTCCTATCACATAGCTGAAAGAGGGAGGGGAGTTGTGGGGTTGCTTTCAGTGCTTATTTGGGTTTATCATCCAATCCTCTCACCATTTATGTATCATTTGCTTGCCCTGCTAACCCAGCTTCTGGAAATGAAAACCCCCAACTGAGTTGTCAGCTTGCCCATTTTCAGAATCACTATATGATCACAATTCATTTGAAAATAGACACCGCTGTGCACCATCTTCACCATACAATGAATTGCCAGTTGTTTAGTATCCTTGGGGAAACAAAATCGGCCTTAGCATGTGCCAGGGTGCTTAGGACATTATCTCCCAACTGGCTCTGTGTTAAGTTCACCCTCAGGTGAAACACCAAGGACAGTGATGAATCCAATTTCATGAACATCTGAAAGCTTTCATCTGGTGGAACATCCAGTCCTTCTCTCTCAGCAAAACAGACGTCTCTCAAGAAAGTCATTAGTCCAGAGGCAAAATCAGGGTCCCTGTGACAATACTTCCAGTGCCATGAGTCCTGGATTAAGTGGGGGTGCATAAGAGCTGGACTGTTCAGTGGGGGATTTATTTCAGCCCTGCTCATGAAGCAGATTGGGATTTTGACCCCCTCCTATCTGATCTCACTTTTGAGTCATTTTTCTTCTATCCAAAGATCAGAGAGAGAGAGAGAGAGAGAGAGAGAGAGTTCCAGGCTAGTTAAATCATTTCTCAGTTATCCTATCAGTGCATAAAGAGTACTTCTAAACTGTGATGAATCACTGTGCTGACCATCTGCCCTGATACACTTAACTACCTGGGTTATTTATCGTCTAGACTCAAATAATCCCGTGTGGCATTTAACCTTATTCTTGGGTCTGGGGAATTCATGAACCTCTCTTGACTTTGACAAAATATGCATATATAGGTGTGTGTGTGTGCGCACATATATACACTCGTGTATACAGCTGTGCTGCATTATCTTTGATTCCTCTCCTAGATACACTCTCATTGTGTCAAATTCACATGGCCTGAGGCTTCCTATTGAGTTCAACTGAGAGGTTTTGACAGGTCATTGAGGAGGAGATGAAATTATGAGTAGACGACCCCACTTCCCTCCCAGCTCCTTTATAGGTTTGGCAACTGGCTTCATCTCTCCATTGTCCACCAGCTGATTCTCAAATCCAACTTCATGTCTCTGCTATTTCTCTAACCCTCTATGAGAAATCCCTATAGCCATGTTACTTTGTTCAGTGTTTTCCCTTTGTTTTGTTACACCAGCATTTAATTAATTAAAATATTTGATTTCAGAATTATTAAAGTTTTAGGTGAGTGAATGTCCCTAAAATCGGTTGGAATGAGAGCCCTTCAAAACGTTTATGAGGAAAAAAAAGAATTCCATGAATTGAAAATGAAAAATTGAAAATTTGAAATTCAAAAAATTGAAATTTCTTTCAAGCTCCCTTGTAAATTTTGTTTTTGTTATTGCTGTTATTATGATTATTGATCATTCTGGTAAAGGACCAGGAACCACATAGCTAGTTAAGGTATTGAATTTCGTATCTATGATCAAAAGAGCAGTTTCATTTAGGACCTAACGCAGCCAACCAATACTGTGAATCAGCCTTGGAATACACCACGATGAAACTGAAATGATAACTCTGTGACTGAAAGGTTTAGAGTAGATCAGAGCAAACACTCACAATCAAGCCTCACCCAGAAAAGAATATCCTTCTTTACCCTAACTACTTGCCATTCCAAGGGATTAGTACATATTTTTTATTTTTATTATTTGCTGAGCAAAGTCACACCAAGAAAATCAAGAGATAGATGGACTTGCGAGGAATGACTCAACCCTCCTGTAGTCACCACCACTTTAATTGTTCCAGGCCTCCCTTGGGAAGCAGCACTTTTAACCCTAGGCTTTTTCCCTTCAACTTCATAGCATCCTATTGTCAGTCGGGCAGCACTTGAACACTTCCCTGGATTGGTGATGAGTTTAGCTTCCCATGTTGGCAGAGGGTCCCCCAGGGGCCCTTCCTAAGGAACCCTGGAGTCAATTCCAACACATAGTGACCTTGTGTGTGTCAGAACAGAGCTGTGCCCCATGGAGTTTGAAGTGGCTGGCTTTTTTTAGAGTGTCTCCAGGGCTTTCTTTCTGGGCAACCTATCTCTGGTAACAACCGCCCAATCAGTTTTTCAGTTAGCTATCCCGCAGCAGTCAGCAGCTCCTGGTCTACCCTGGAACTGCCATCTCTGGACCTTGAAACACTGCGTCTTCTTTACGTGTAAAATTGGTGTTTTTCTTTTTAGATACAGAAAGCATGCAGCATCCCAGGAATTCACAGATTTGGAAACAATCTCTCCTTTGGTATATTAGCCACGGTACAAAAAGCCCAGCAGCCGTCCCCACGCATCTTTTGCACTGTACTAGTTATTAGCATGCAGCCACTCCTTCCTGCTCACATCAGTGAGCAAGCCAGCGACCCACATCCCGCTTCCGTGCTGCTTTGCTGTGGGACACGGAGGAGAATCTCCTGCCGCCCAGGTTCCCACAGCTCTTCCCTTCCTGTCTTTAATGCCCTCCTGTGTCTGGCCTCTGAGTTTGCTGATTTTAATCTCAGCTCACACCCCACCCACTGCCCACAAAGAGAGAAGTTCCTTGCCTCTGCTGTCTTTCCATTTTCTCATGGCTCCCTGACAGCACTCATCCTGCTGCGGGCTGCTGCCTTGGCCACGCCCACACTTTGGACCACAGGCCGGTGGAGGTGGGGATCCCGGTTACCCACAGCCTTTCCCTGAGCCTAATTGCATCTAACCGTATCGATTGCAGGAAGACAGGGTGTCCACTCAGCATCCCCAGAGAAGACTGTCTGAAAGGGTTTAGCCTTTTCTACTTTCCTTTTAAGGATTCATTTGCCCTTTCTCTTGGGATTGACTGTGGCAATTAATCTCTCTAATTTTAGAAAGACTCTTCCCTCCCTTTTAATCTTCTTTCTCTTCTCTCTCCTCCTGTGTTCACAGGTCCTTCCATCCTTCCTACTCTGTCCCTTCTTCCAATTCCTTCTCTCCCCTTTCCTTGATTCCTCCCTTTAATTTTGTGCTTTGTTTAGAACAAATGGAAAGCAAATCCTTAAAAGGTGATGCTTAAGAAGTGAACTGTATGATCTTGGAAGCCTAAATCTGGGAATATAATTTTAGAGGGAGGGTGTACCTAGGAGAAAGAGGCATATCTGTAGCAGAGGCATGCTGAATGAAATGCACAATGCACACTGGTGTCATGTTTGAAGGTGTAAATTTGAAGGAAAAGAAAGCATTAAATGGTGATTTAAAGTGGATGAAGTATGTTTTAAAAGACTTACATAACGTCATCATCTGAAGGGTCCTTTTGTTTTCGTTGGGAATGTGAGCCTACCTGCAGGATTTTAGACTGGACAGGAATTGCAGATGTGCTGTCTCCCATATTCCACTCATTGTCATTACATCAATACCCACACACAACAGCCTTATTGGGCAGGGGAGAACTGGCCCTGCACATTTCTGATGCTGTAGTTCTTTATGGGAGTAGAAAGCCCAGTCATCCCCCCTGGACTTGGTGGTGGTTTTGAATTGCTGACCTCTGGGATCACAGTCCAACATGTTGCCATTGTGCTGTCAAGGTTCCCCAGCACCCATATTAATGACACAGAAATAAAGGCAGGAGTCACTTTTATCACCTCTTCCAAAGCATTTTCTCTTCTTTTCATGGGCTCTCCTATCTCTCACCCTGCCATACTGATGGCATATTAGTACAATACTAGAATATTAGTCAAGGGCCTTAAATTGATATGATTGAGGTATAGGTGCCACACAACTGAGAAATGGGCCTTGGAAAACTTTTGTATGCCTTCAATGTCTGCATAATTTGCTCAAAAGTTAATTTTATCCATAATTTAAAAGTACATTGTGCTTGTCTTGAAGAATATCACAGCTGTGTAGAATGTCATACTCACAATCAATGAGAGCATAGCATTGTATCTGTTGTCTCCCACAATGCTCTTGCTTACCCAAACCAGTTGTTATCCAGTGGTTCTGAGGAGCTGTGGTGTCATGTGTGATGGGACGGAACTGTGATGGCCTGTTAATGGGCTGATTGCTTCAGAAGTAGATCTTTCGATACTTCTATGGAGATGTTTTTATATGGACTCATAATCTTCATATTGTTGGTCACAGATGAATATGGTAACCAGCAGCACCATCCTACAATTCCAGTGCACATGGTAGACTTTGCTAGCCTATCACTGTTAGTGGAGTCAAAGCCAATTCTGCCTTTTTTAAGATCACCACCTAGCTTCCACCAACTGCGAGGGAATTCATTTGAGAAACAAGCCTATTTTACACTCATAAAATGGATCATAGATTCCCTCAACAACCACCAAATACAATTGCATTTGCAGATGTTCCTGAGGTAGAGATGAATGCCTTCAGCAAGCATTTCTGTCCTTTCTCTGGAGGACATGTACCATGCTGAGTGTCCTTGTGTTTGGCCAGGCCTTTGAGTTGAATTTTAAACTAAGAATTGAGATGAAGAACATGTGTTAGGTTTAATCATCAGGGCAAGACTTTTCATCACTCAATTTTTCTCTAGTAAGAAACCTGACAACTTTTGAGATGATGGCTTTTCCACCATCCCCACTGTCTGAATGGAAGTACCATCCTGCTGGTCCATACAAAACATACAATAAAAATAAGGAGTCCTGGTGGCACTGTTTGATAAGCATCAAACTGTTAGCCTCAAGGTTAGTGGTTTAAAACCACCATCCATGTTTGTGATGGTGAGGGATTATGTCAACTAGACATACCAGACAGGGAGGGTTGGGCCCACCCTATCACTTGTATCACACCTGATATCCTCTCTTTGGTGTCATAAGCCTTTTGGTAAAAGATCGCAGAATTGAATCCCCTTTGACCTTTCACCTTGTGACAGAGCTGGATCTTATGTCTACTTTCTCAATCTCAGGTTGCATCACTGCCTATCCCAAAAGCCACGAGCAGGCTTCCAATGGTGGATTCATTTGGTCAGTTTCAGACATCTGAATTCTCCAGCCTATGTCCCCTACTGTCTCTGCTTACTCACCCTACTTCCTCGTCATCAGCTTTCACACACAGGAGAGTCCTGACTTGAACTACACTGGCCTTAGCAATTTCTACAATGGTGCAATTCATTTTCTGACATACATCTCTTTCTACATACAACACATATAAATGTCAGTTGTTTATGTTTATCTAGAGAATCCAGCCTACACAATGATCTACCTATTTAGGAGTTAGATACACACAAAAAACTAATAGGTTGCTTACATGTGTATTGACTTATCAGAAGGCACACATATAAACAACCTATTAAGTATACCTGAGAAATCCCTTAGACTGTATTTATATAGCCTACCCTCCCCAACAAAAATGACTTTGGACCTACTCCACAGGCCAGGACTTTAAAAGAAAGCACATATGGTCATCCTGTTGCAATTATACCTATGAGTCCTATCTCTGACTGGGCAAGATTAACCTAGACCTCCCCAGGAACCTACTAGCTTCTAGGACAATAGGGCAATGCTTGACTCACTTCGGTCCATCTCTTTGATCCCAGTGAGTTTGGTTGCTATCCTGGAATAGTGGTTAACTGGAGGTCTCACTCATTCTTGAGTAAGGTGTCTTTGATTCCTCTCCTCTGGAATTATCATAGGAGTTGGGATCGGTAAATCTGACTTCTTTTTCATTCATATATAGGGAAGTTCTAGTCTCTGTATAATGGTCATTTCTGTTACAGAAGAAAGGTGTGTGGAATTAGTCTTAGGTTGATTATAAAATCTTCATCACGTCACACTAGTTCTTTCTCTTGGTTTATTGGTTGAACACCTCTAACCCCATTCAAATGCAATATGATGCAATAGAGTGATGAAACAGATTGATGTGGCCTCTGCCTTCCACAAATGTGTAGTCTAAGGTGGAAGTTAGACAGTAACTCTGCTATGTTAATACTTATTTTGATAAGTAAAATAAGAAAGATGTGATAGATTCCAAAGAGTCTAAAATGGACTTTTCTGGTGCTAGCAAAATATATAAAATAAACCATTATTTGCTTAAAGAAATCTAGACTTAATGAAAACAGTTAACAAGTCCAATCCTGAGATACTAGTGACATACATTTTAAAAAGCACTGAGCAATTATTACCATTATTTTGCAAGATGCAAACATGGTAAACTGTTCATACTATATCTTCCAAACAAAAAAAAATCTATTGGTTCAAAGTACATTATAATTCAAAATGGTCCTTTATTGGGTTGGCAAATATCCTGGAAAGCAAATAGCCCCCGATTCCTTCCCCAAAGGTGTTTTTCAAAGTTTTCGTCATTATTATAGAATTATGATATTCTTATTAGATGTGCATATTTTAATTGAAATAAATGGAGTCATAGAAGTGAACATTTTAAAAGACCATCTCTATAGATGGCATCTCGGATTTTAAAAATATTTTTATGTTAGCAAGATGTACTATAATGAATAAATATTACCTTAATAATTATATGTTTTATGTCAGATGTGGACTATTATGTATAAGTAAAGGTGACTCTGGGTAGAAAATGGTTAATGTAATCAGATGTTAACTTAAAAATTGGCATACACACATGCCTGAAAAGATAGTTTCGGTCATCTACTTCTGACAAATTAACCATTAAAAACCTTGGGGAACACATGGGGCAACCGTGGTAACAGTATAATATAATTTGAAACTAGAATTACCAATATATTGGTTTCATTCTGACAATAGTCAAATAGAGAAACTTTTGGTTTGCCAGAACATTTCTTTTTATTTTAGCCAGCTCTCTAAAGTAGTATAAACACCCTAAGGTAATCATATTTAATGATACCATTTTATAAATATAAAGATTAAGATGAACAATTTTCAAATATGGCATAAGGCATACATATTTGCAAGGAGGCAAATAAGGAAAGGTAATGGTTAAGTATATATATGTACATATCTATTTGAAAAGCTACACTGTGTAGCTTATCTAAAATTTGCAAATAGAACACAAAGGGCTATAAAGAAAGAATTTCCCTAAGGGAAGAAAGCATTCTGTTTCTGCTTAAAACTGTTAAAATTTTAAGTTACTTTCGGTATAACATTTGGGGAAATTATAGTTACATTCATGGACAACAATGTCTTTAGCTCTCTCGTACTCTCTCTCCCTCTCTCTGTATGTGTGCGTGCAGATGTGTAAACTTTAATCCAATTCAACATTACTTACATTTACCTTGACATTTACCTGGACTTTTGTGGTGGCATTTAAACTTGACAATTTATTCTTAGCACATATCCCATAATGTTATTCTCAAAAGAAGCTCTTAGTAAATATTGGTCAAGGATAAGGAATAATGATATGTCAAGGTAGCTAATATTGGCTCTGACTCTTAGCAAGTTTGTTGTTTTTTTTTTTTTTTGGTAATCATTTCATTATTTAAAAGGAGTCAGGAACCATTAGCACTGAGGATTAAAGCTCCAGGACAAAGCTCACGACAACCCTGGGGAATGCTTTTGAGGAGTTTAAGTAGTGTTGTAATAAGTTGGTGCGAGGCATAATTTACTAAATGGACTTAGCCACATTCATCTGGTGCAAATGTACAAGGGGTTCTTCTAGCAAGCCTAAACTGATAGGATAGAGTCACTGGACAGTGAGAAAAAATATGCAAAATGTATGCATTCCACTTACTAACCAAAATGCTGTCTCATTGATATATATTGTTTTTCTTTATTTTAAAAAAAAAGAATCAGATGGGTTCTTGCCTCCATAATAAGCTCAGGGTTTAGTGAAAGATGCAGCCACATCAAAGGAGCGCCCAACTGGAGTCTTTTCTAAGGATGCATGTTGGTTGAAATGCATCAAATTGACCTGGAGAGCTATTTGCGAATCATGTAGTCTCAGGAATGTCCTCCAGACAACCTGCGTCAGAACCTTGTTCCATCCTGTCAGGGAAGCCAGAGGAGAGGGAGTACATTTCCTGAAGGAGATGAACCTCCAACTAAGATGGCAAGAATGTGAAGACGTTAGAAAAGATGAACGAGAAATCAGAGTCTGGAGACAGGTGTTAGTGAGAAAATGGGGAAAGTACGTCACACTTTTAGGAAACGGTGTGCAGGTAAGAACATTTCAGAGCGTGCAGTTTTAGGGACCAGGGTGTATGGACATAAGAACACCTCACTGCCATTGTGTGCTGGTACTAGGTCCCTAACGACCCTATAAGACAGAGTGGAACTGCCTCCTTGAATTTCCAAGACTATAAATCTTTACCAGAGCAGAGAACCTTGTCTTTCCCTGAGGAGTGGCAGATGATTTCAAACCATGAACCTTGCGGTTATCAGTGCAACGCATTACCACTACACCACCAGGACTGGCTCTTTGGCATGGACATAATTGGAAATAAATTGGGAGAATGAGGAAAAAGAGAATATGTGAGTCAAACTCTCCCTTGTAGATCATTCCTATAGCAATTGGAAACCACTGGAGTATTACAGGCAGAGAAGACCCAGGCTAGAAGTTTCCACTATGCCAATCCTTCTGACTTGGCCTGTAGGGTACCTGGTATTTAGCTCTCAGGGTGTAGACAGGAGCAGTAATTTGGGAGAAGGTGAGAAATTCAAGTTTGAACACAGTTACTGTCTGCTATCAATCAACACTCTACAGTCCCAGAGGAAGCTATCAGTGATACACCTACATCTTGAAATCAGGACTTATTGACTCATTTATCCCACGAGAATGTATGGAGAATATACACCGAGCAGACTCACTTACTGCCATGGAACCAGTGCTGAGTCCCAGCAACCCTCGAGGAGAGAGTCGAGCTGTCTCCAAGACTTTAAGTCTGTACAGGCCCAGACAGCATCATCTTCCTTCAGAGAAGCAGGTGGGCCCTGTGCCAAGGAGCCCAGCTGTGCAACGGTGAAGGACTCTATTACTAGTCTAAAGATCAGTGGGTTCAAATCCCACCCCACCTCTGGCAGCATTTCAAGAGGAGAGTGGACAATCTGCCTGCAAAGATGTACAGACTGTGAGGCTGTTCCGCTCCGCTGGACAGGGTTCAGAGAAGCCAGATTCAATTGTGCCAATGTGTTAGAGAGATGGTGTACTAACTCTCATAATTCAATAATATGAAACAGCAAGGACCCTGTCTGATGGACTATGAATGTAGATGACTACTGAAACTCAGTAGGAAGGAAAAAGCTTACTTAAGAAGGGTGTGTTGCCAGGCACACTGGAAGGATCATATTATTGGACACAATCCCCTGAACAAACAAGCGAGAGAGTGATGCTAAAATAGGATGAGCTCACATCGAGGGACCCAATGGCCATGGAAGTTTACTTTGGGACGTGAATGACATATTAAAAGTCATCACTATGAATATGAGTATGTGTGGTGGTGGCGGCAGTGGAGAAACAGAGGGAGGGACTCATGTTCCTTTCCTGGGATGGAACAATTCTGAGAGGTGATGAGTAAGGGCGAGTGCATGCAAAACTCAGCTTGGACTCTGTGAACCAGTATAATGTACTTGAATTTTCATTTAAGTGAGAGGAGAAGTTGTTAAATGGTTTCAAGTAGCCTAGTGATTTGATCTAATTGATGTTTTTCAAAATTATTACTCTTGCCCCTGTATGGAGAATTAATTTTGGAAGGGAAATAGTAAAAGCAGGGAGATGTTTCAGGAGCCCATTTTATTCATTCAAGCAAGAGATGATGATGTCTTGGACTAGAAGTGATTGGAGTGTGTTTATTTTCAGAGAGTGGGTTTGCTGATGAAATAAATGTAGGGTAATGAAGGAAAGAGAAGAGTAAGGTCAGTTCCCTATTTGGGGAGCAAGGCTGCTACATAAATCAATTACTGATAAATTGGAAGACATAGAGAACAGGATATTTGAGCTCTTCATGTTTGATAATGCTCTCTTATTCCTGTAAGTACAACATAAGCTGCTTGAAGAGAAAGACTACAGCTACACACACACACACACAAACAGACAAACATGCACACGCATGTTTCACTCTGTCTATCACTGGTACTCTCTATGCTTTCTGATAAAGCAAACTGAAAGCAAGAAGTGCTTTTTGAATGATTGAAGAAATGAAGGAATATGCCTACATGTGGGAAATAAGGCATCTAGTTTTTCTGCCTATTTTCCTGCTGCTGTCAGGAAGCAGTTGGTCTTATTCACTAAAAGTGAGTAGTGGCAATTTCTTACCATCCATAGAAGGGAGGGGGACATAACCACATATGCAAACTAATAGACAATTCTTTATAGTAGAATTTTCACAGAAAGTATGATCCCAGTAGAGACTGAGCTGTTTGACTCCAGGACAGAGAGAGATGAGGAAGTTCATACTCAATGTGTACCTTCATTACACCTTCAAACATCTGGATATCCTATAAACCTCAAACCAACAGCAAAAGGAGGTGATATTACAAGGAGTATTGGTATTTTTATTTAATAAATGAAAAAAATGAGTCTTTAGAATAAGAAAGGACTTCTATAAGCTCATGTACTAAATAAGAGGTAGAGCACAATTTAAACCAGGTCAATCAAACACCAAGGTTTATGCTCTTCTGTACCTCAGGTTTCCATGGCAGATACTACCAGGATATGCCACTGAGACATCAAACAGGATCTGAAACAGACAAATGCATTCTTTGGGGAACACTTACCACTTTTATCTATCCAGATCTCCTAAATGAGCAGAGCAAGTTTCTTCATGCAGAATGGAGAATCTTCTTGGAGAGGTGCTCATGAACCAAAGCAATCACTTGGGATGAGAGTGATACTCAAGCAATTGCAATCCTCAGAGCAATGACACTGGGCCAGAGCCGATGAGGTTGGGACACGTCAACTGTCCAGGCTTAGTAGAAAGAAACAGACGCTGGCCTCCCATGGTGATTACTAAGCTTGTCTGCCTTCAAGTGTGTGTTTCCATATTAGCTATAGGGTTGGTGATTTTCGATGGCTGTAGACTAGATCTGTCTAAGCAGGTTGAGCCATGTCAATCTGGTGGCAAAGATCTTTTCTCTTCATTAAAATGAATCCTCAAAGATCAGGATGTCTGGACTAAAAGACCTGAAAGTCTCTGGCACCATTTTATAGCTCTAGAGGTTTTAGTTTCTGGCATGCCAGCTCTATTCCAAACAGATGCTTTCATTAAGGAGTTCCTTTGCCAACAAGAGGACTGTGGTTGTTTCTGCCACGGCAGTTCTTACCATGTTTCCTCCTCTGGAACGATGTGCTGCTCTGTTGTTATCCATCAGCCCCTCTCTCAGGTAATGTTTTTCACTGCATAAAAGACAACTTCTTGACTAACTACTGAAATATTTCATGTGTGTGTCCATTCCAAATAAAGGTAATCTGGCAGAATGTAGGTGTTACTGAACAATATAATTATTATCACACATAAGTCCTCTTTTGCTGAAGATATTTTCCTTCCAAAAAAATCAAGTTGGATTCAGAACAGAAAGTGGAATGAAAAATATCATTGTTGATAACATGTGAATCTTGTGGGAAGCAGAGAATAACTAACAGGTGTTTGTGTTTTCTGGGCTATCTAAATACATTCAATTGTGTGGATTGTAACAATTTACAGATCGTACTGCACTGGATTGGGATTCATAATGCTTAATTTCGCTCTGTCAACCACATACATAGATCAAGAGGCAATCATTCAAACAGTACAAAGGTATACTACGATATTGAGTAGTTTGAACTCAGGAAAAGTACACTTCAGGGTTGTGTTCTTTCAGCCTACTCATTGCATCTGCATCCTGTGCAAATAATCTGAGAATAGTTTATCAAAGGAGAGGATGGCGTCAGGTTTGGTAGCAGATTGTTAACCAGCTGCAGTCTATAGGTGACACTGCCTTGCTTATGGAACCAAAGCAGATCTGAAGTACTTAGTGATGGATATTCACTATAGAATGGGTGGATATTCACTATAGAATTACAGTTAAGTGCTAAAATAACAACAACAAATAAATCAAAATAAAAACAACTTCACAACTGAACCCATAAGCAACACAAGCAGAGAAAATATTGAAGTCAAGGATTTCATTTTACTTAGATCAATAATCAGTGGCTACAGAAGGGGCAGTCAAGAAATTAAATAATGATTTGCATTATTTGCAAATCAGCTGCCAAACACCCCTTTAAAGTGTAAAAAGGCAAAGATGTTGCATGAGGACAAAGGTGTGTCTGACCCAAGCCTTGGTATCTTCAATTGCCTCATATACATGAGAAAGCTGGACAATGAATGTGGAAGATGGAAATGAATGGTCAGTTTTGAACTTATGTGTTGGCAGTAAATAATCATACCCAATGGCCTGGCAGGAGAAAGAACACAGCTGTGCTGGAAGAAGTATAGCCAGCATGCTTCTTAGTCACAAGGGTGCTGAAGCTCTGTCTCGGCTGGCTGTCCATTGGACATGTCATCAGGAGGGTCCAATCCCTCATAAAGGGCATCCTGGTTGGTAAATAGAAGGTCAGTGAAAAAGAAGATGGCTCTTGAGGAGAGAGGCGGACCCAGTTGCTGCAGCAATATTTTTAAACATAGAGATGACTACAAGGATGACTCAGGACGGGACATTGTCTGTTCCTTTGTTCCCGGGTTTCCCATGGTCAGAATGGACTTGAGAGCACCTAATGCCCTGGACAAACTCATTGTACTGCTGACAACCTTTCTAAGTCACCATTCACTCCTTTGGCGAAAAATGAGACTATCTGCTTCAATAAAGACTTATCATCTCAGGAGTGACCTTCATAAAGGGGTGCTTTGAGTCAGAATCTGCTCAATGGGACTGGATTAAAAAAATAGTGACATTTTTGTAAGCATGATGAAATCTCATCTCTATGTCTTCTTCTTATTAAATGTTTCTATTGAGGACTGTTATAGTTCCCACCTTCTTCCACCCATCCATCCATTGTCTCCAACACACTAGTACATAAGTAGGCCTTTGTAAATGCCCTCATCGTCGCTTGGTATACACATTCACTCGCAATATATTGTTCACTATTTCAGCATGAAGCCATTGATTGATGTACTGATTATCAGGCAATGAGGGATCAGCCACAAAATCACCAAGGGGTGCAGCATCCAGCCCCATCCTGTCCGTGGGCACGTGTGTGATACATAGCAAACATGCTTTAGACAAGTCACATAGAGGGAGCAATTTTCATTTTCCCCAGTGATCAGGCTGAATAACAAGCTATGGATTTCTCTAAGGAAACATATCTGATATTCATTATGCTAATTAGAAAGTACCCAGGTCTTGATTAAGATGTGGCAAGTTAAAAGACTTTTCTTAACTGACTTTCTCATTTGATGCTAGGAATCCCTGGGTGGTATAATGGTTAGTGCACTGGCTTCTAACTACAAGTCTGAAGGTCCAAGTCCACCCAAAGGCAGTTTGGAATAAACACTTGGAGACCGGCTTCTGCAACCTCAGCTACTGAAAGTCTGAAAGAGCACAGTGCCCATGCTGATTCCCAGAGTCTCACCATGGGCTGAAATCGACCGAAGAATAACTGGATCTTTTACGATCCCTGTAGTTTGTATGGATTTTTGATTAGAAAAGTTAAATGACCTGAGAGTTGAAGCATAAAACGAGGGAGGAAATGCATATCGTTCAGTGTGCACTAAAGTACTTTAAGCAAACAATAGACACTGTAATAAGTTTGCATTTTGTTTGAAGAATCTTAAGTCTTATATTATATTCCCCTAAGACTGAGTGCTTATGTATTCCCAGATGGGCCTTTCTTTCTGCTGGTGTTGCCCACTGCCATCCAAGCACTACTCAAGGGGACCCTGTGGGTCTCAGAACAATGCTGTTCTGTAGGTCTTCCAAGGTTATGTGTTTTTGGAAGCAGATCACCAGGATGTTTTACCTGAGAAACCTCTGGCTGGATTTGAACCGATAATCTTCTGTCTAGTTGTCCAGCATATACCAGTTTGTGTCAGGAAAAGACCTTTACCCTTGCTACCTCAGTTGAATATCCCTGATTTCGTCCTTTTACCTCTATCTACTACCATCCTCTCTCTTGTACCTTATGTTGTATTCAACCAACAAGTCTTAAAAAATACTGTATTGAATTTCAAGATCCCTAGGAATCTCACTTCAACACTTTCATACCCATCAATTATCTCCTATTGTCTTTTTAAATAAGAACTCTGATAAATCTAAAGTGGATTCATTATTAACTGGTGAGTTATTTACTTGTTAGTTTTATCCTTTAAGTTCTTTACAGGGAAGGAAATGAAAAGGTAACATTAATTCCAGTTATTATGCAAATGCATAAACATCCTCCCCAACTCCCCACCACCACAACCACCCTGCTACCTTTATTAAGGTAGCAGCAAAATGCATTAACTCAACAGGACCCAGAAAATATGCTAGTAGCACCGTGAGTTATTACAGTCTAATTGTGGTTAATTTTATTCTCGGGGACAACTAATCTCTCGATAACATTTGCAGCGATTGATTAAAATCCACTCCTTGCTAAAATCAAGGTCTTTAGGTAATTGATGTGCTAATAGGCCCGCAATTATTTGAGGCTGTGCTTTCTCGAAGAGAGCGAGTCAAGGAAAGGATAAAGTCCAAATAAAGTACCTATTTTGCAGCAGGAGCGACAATAATTGCCAGGAGACAGCCTGCTTATCAGTTGTGAGAGGTTCTCATCCTTCATTAATATGCAGTGCAGTTGGACATCAGAGAGAGGGACCCATGAGAATATTCTCTGACTCTCCCATTATCTCATTCTCCACACTCGTGGCCTGACCCTTGTATCTGTGTTTGCTGAGAGATCTGGCTTTTCACATATGGGCTTTCTAAACAATGGTCTAGGTGTGAACCTGTGTTGCAGAAGCTTCGCGCAGTCTCGGCCGCTATAAATTTGGACATTTGTGTACACCAATAAAGTATCTGCTTAAATGTTCCAGACTAAATATTGGAGAAGTAGGTGAGATAAATATTTCAAAGTGCTAGCCCAGTGAGTTTTCCATTCTGGGCCTGTAACTGACTTTGTGCTTTCTGTGCTGGGCTCACAGTCCTGTGTTTTGCATCTTGAAAGTCTTGGGGCAATCAGGGGAGCGGCCTAGCTGCCTGACTTTTGGCTACCCCCAGAGAAGGATGGACTTGGAGCTGAGATCTTACCAAATCTAAGCTGACCCACAGAGAGATTGGGAGCAACGCTTCCAAAGTGGCAGCGCTGAAACCAGAACCTTTATATTCCATCTTGGCCAGACATGATGCAGGGGGCCAACATGATGGAATCATTACTTGAGACCTATCAATTTTATTTTCTCCTGGCACTTGCAACGGAATGTCTAAGTGGGGCACAACTATTTGTGATTTCAGCTTTTCTATCTTTGCTCTCATTAAAAAACAAAACAAAAAAATAAACGAACAATTCTTGCCTAAGAGTTCACCATTGAAGCTCACTTAACATGATTGCTTACAATTGCAATAAGATGGACAATAGGTTATTTTCTTTTGGCTCCATCCCCATGATAGTTCAGAGTAAACAGCCAGTGGGTTAATTAGGGTGAGGGAAACAATACAGTTTTCTCCAATGTTAGCAAAATGTAGTGTCTAGCATTTGTCAAGGTATATTGTGAACTTCCTGTGTGCCAGGCTCCATGCTCCATGCTTCTTCTATATCAGGTGCTTGGATCTGCCTAGCAATATTCTGTTATGATTCAGAGGGTCACTTTAGCTGGTTTTCAGAAGAAGAAAGAGTCAAAATCTGGGACCTCGACTGCACCCTGTCCACCATGGTTGACTTTGTTGGCTCTTGAAACACCAGCCCTGTAGCGTCCATAATCTTAGCTGGTACACTCAAGCCACTACAGTATGACAAATGAACATATAGCTGGCGGGCAGTCTGCTATGTCCTAATAAGGTCTGTTATACTCTCTATTTCATAGGTGGGTGCCCTGATGAAGGAGAATGTTCATATAATTTGACAAAGGCCCCACATGTAATAAGGAGCGGAGTGCAGACCACGATCAGAGCAGTAATCAACTGTCTGATGAGAGCACGCAGGGATATGACCAGTGCTATTTTCAATGAAATTTAGTGAGAGCACTGGCTATCAATCATTGTAACGGCATTCAACTTTTGTTGTTGCTATTAACGTATAATTTTGTCCCAGGAAATACATAGTGAGTGATTGTGATTACATTTCCCTCATCTACATGCCTCGGATGCGCTGGTTGAAGATGATAATCTTGTAGAAAACTGTCTGCGGAGTGAGGCTGTTGCCACTCTCTCCTGTGGGAAATGGGGAGATGGATTGCATAAAATAGAAGGCAGTGTATTAGGGAACATTTAAACTGCTAATAAGAGTAATCACAAGAATAGATTTTAAAAATCATTTAAAGTCTATATTTAATTACATAAATCCATTTCAGTATTCTTCCAGATGGATGAGAAATACTTCAATTTTGGATGTATTAAAAGCAGAAGTTACATAGTTTATTACAACCTCATTCAGTCTTCTTTGTGAAAAATATTTTTATATATACATAAATTATGCATTCATATTTATAAACAGAAATTTACCAAGACTACTCATTTTTTCTCCTGCTTAATACTTTAGCATTTATTAGTCTTCGATATTCCCCATCTAGTGAGATTCTCCTATTATGTATGATCAAACATACAATTATTCTAAGATACACAGTGCAGTATCTAAACGAAATTTGCTTCCCATTTTAGAAATTGATGTCACGGAGGCATTCCCATCAAGTCTTATTCCTCCATTTCCTTTAAGGTAAGAGTCGAGAAGAAAGCTTACATCTTGTATCAATCCACACAAAACATCTTAATGAAAATGGTGGCTTTTACTCAAAATTCATTCTATGTCTTCTTTAAGCTTTATGCCACACAGGAGATTGTCTCTGAACTCTTGGTAGAAGCCAGGATGAATTTAAACCAGTTTTTTTTTTCTTGTGCTTCCCTTCTGCCCATGAAATGAAACTTTGCAGAATAGCTGAAATAACATTCTGAAACCCACCTGGCTTTTCTATATTTCTAACTGAAGATAAAAGGTGCCTGTTCCCTGAGGAGCCTGTGGTGGACTCAGCGGAAGGCTACAACCTAAGAAAAATCCAATGACTTTGCTGAATCACTGGCTCAGACTTTAGGTCCTCTTGAAGATCTCATTTGTTTTGTCACTCAACTCCTAAGAGCTTTTGTACAGCTGGATTTGCTTCAGGCCCAGGACACATGAACACACACAGTTCCTGTTGATTATGCATTGCATGAAACTTGGGCTTTGAAACGCAAGGCAGATTCCAGTGTGTTTTCAACTTGATTTTCAGTTCAGGAGAGAAGACCCATCCATCAATACCTCTGGCTCAGCTGTCAGAAATTCCTGCTCTAAAACTGGATAGATGTATCAGAAGGAAATTGCTTGCCAGGAAACTTATAGTTGGAGGGTTCCAAGCTTCTGTGAGGACACATGACATGCAAAGTAGTGAGCAGGGCCTATTTGGAAGCTCAAGCCATGAACTGGAACACTACTCACACAAAGAAAGACCAAGGACCTAACCAGTATTCTTGTGTCTTCTGGAATAATCTTTCACAATTGCAGTAGTCAGCAAGTTATACTTCTCCTAAGATATTTCAGTAAGCAGATGTCATTGTCATGGGCAAATGTACAAATGGTGATCCATATACAAGGGGGTACCCCAAATAAACCGGAATTGCACTGCATAAGGCAGAGCTTTCATAATACGCATTTCCCCCTCTAAATGGGCATCAAGCAATTCCCTCTGAGTTAATGCACCCAGTGGTCTCACCTGGAAAGGTTCTCTGGTCACAGTGAATTTTTTTTCATCAAAGCAGTTTTTCCTCAAACCTCATTTCTCTGTGTGTGTGTGTGTGTGTGTGTGTGTGTGTGTGTGATGGCCGATTTAAGAGAAGAGCATGCACTGTGAAATTTTCTTTCTTGTTGGTACAACCTCCTCCTCACTTACTGACTAGCTCATTCTCAGATAATTCACACTTATACTTATGCCAATAAAAGTATCTACTACTACCAAACTATTTTGGACATTAACAATATCTGTCTGGCAAAAACAAATAGCATGGGTGAAGAGAGGGTGATGGCGTCTGTAATTGTTAGCTATGTGTCAACTAGCCTGGATTGTGATTATCAGTAGATTTGGCAGTTATGTGATGATGTACTTTGTAGGCTATACAATGATGCCATCATCATTTTGTAATCTGATATAGTCATCCTCTCCACTTTAGCCTAATAACATGGTATTTGGAACCTAAGTGCATCAATTAGAGAGGAATGGGTGCATTTGAAATATTAAAAATAACCAAATGATTGGACCATCTCTGAATATCTTCTTAAAATTGTGATATTGACATGATTTGTAAAATGAAAACAGAATATATATTATGATATATTTATTCTAGAATATCTTTCTTATATTCATTTAACAAAACCACTAATAATTATGTTATTCGAATCAGGATTTCATAGTGTTTATATACTAATAAAAATAATGATCTTTAAAAACATTCAAAATGCATAAAGGTTAAAGTCCATTTAAAATGAAAATACAAGTTAAAGTAAATGTGAAAATACAGATAATTTTCATACATTTTAACAGCATTTTCTTTCAAAAAATTCAAAATTAATTCTAAAACTTAAACAATGAATTACAATAAATCAATATCAAAAGAGTAAATGAAATATTACCAATATGAATATCCTATTTTAAATTATTTCATCAATGTGTACAAATAAATAATCTTAAATTTTCAATCTCATGATATGTCATTTTTTACATTTTCATGAATATGTGTATATATGCTTTAAATCAAACATTCAGATTTGAGAGTTATTCTCAAAATGTTCATATAAAGTCAGTGAGATATTTTTAAGTATTAAATCTTTGTATTATTCATTAAAAGTTCTCTCTGTGCATATGTGTGTATAAACATTGAGGGTAACTCCAAAAAAATGTAGAAAATAGAACTAAAGAATAAATGACTGTTCCCACAAACTTTTGAAGCTCCCTTATAGATATTTAAACACACACATATGTACACATGCAATCATATGTTTTTCAGGCAGTTTAAGAGTCAATGTGTTTTATGCACAAATGTACTTTTTCTCTTGATGTTTTCCTCATTCTTTTGTAAACTTTACTTCAGCTGAGGGGAAGTACATTTACTTATGATCATATTTACATTTTCAAACATTTGGTTCTGTGTTAACACTATCCACTTTGCTTTGCAATGCTTTGTCCTCCCTTCTTCCTAATTATTGGTCATTAAGGATTCAAATCAGATATCAGACATCATTGTTTCCAGGAAGCTTGTTCCCTAGGACTATGGGATAGAGCCTTTTCCAGAGATGCATAAAGCCAATCTCCAGGGTCTCCGTCTATCATAGAACTGATCACATTGTATTGTCATGTTCTGTATACTCAAGAAAATCAGTCCCAATTATAAGGATGCTAAAGACAGGATGTCTTATTAGCTTCTGCAATCCTTCGACCTAGTATGTTGCTGATTGATGTCGCTGGTTCTTAATATACGGCACATAGTGGAATACTGGAAAAGAAGGCATCTGCCTCTGTCAATTATTATTAATATGATTATGCACATGTACTGTATTCATATTTTTAAAATGTGTTTGTTGCCAAAGACAGAAAAGGATTAGCCACAGAGCATTCAGCGCGCAGGAGTGGTGCAAGCAGTTAACACACCTGGTTGCTAACTGACAGGCAGGATCATCCAGCTCGATCACTTCTGAAAGAGCCACCGTGCAGTCACTGGCAACCCGCCAGAGAACAAGTCTCTGCTGACACAGCGGAGTCGCCGGGAATTGGAATAGACGACAGCGCTGCAGTACTTCTCCAGGTCCACCCATCCACCACTGTTGCTGTTTTTAGGTGCTGTGAAGCTGATTCCAATTCATTGGGATCCTACTGAGAGCAGAAGGAAACACTGCCAGATTCCCTCCATCCTCTTGATTGTTGTCACGTTTGATCAACCCGATTGTAGCAGCCTCTCTGGCAATCCATCTCATAAAGGCTCTTTCTCATTCTCACATGACCAAGCATGGGCTCCTTTTCCAGGGATTGAATCCTCCCACAAACACATGCAAAGTATATGGGAAGTCGTCTTGCCATCTTCAATCCTAAAGAGCAGTCTGGCCACCCCCTCTCCAACATGAATTTGTTGTTTCTCCTAGAAGTTCATGCCACTTTTGATATTCTTTGACAATGTCCTATTTCAAGTACATAAATTCTTCTCCGAGCTTCCAAATTCACTAACAGCTTTGACATGTTTATGAGGCCACTGAAAATTCTTGGCTTTGATCAGGTGAACTTCATTCCTCCAAGTGACATGTTCTTTCTTCGATACTGTGTGTAGACCATATGTAGCAAATTTGCCCAATGGGAACAATGAAATTCTTGACTGTTGCTTCCATGACCCTGCATTGTGGATCCAAGTAAAATCAAATTCACTATATCGTCAATCGCGTCTCCTTTATTGTGAGGTTGTTTCTTGTTCTAATTGTGAAGATTTTGCTTGGTTTTGCTTTGTTAACATTGAGTTGCAATCCATATTGAAGGCTGTAGTCCTGAAACAGTTCATGAGTAAATGCTTCCAAGGCCATAGACTCTCAGCAACAAATGTTATATCATCTGCATATCACAAGTTGTTATTGAGCCATTCTCCAATCCTGATGTCACATTCTTCTTAGAATAGCCCATCTTCTTGAATTATTTATTAGCATACAATTTGAATAAGCATGGTGAACACACATTTCCTGATTTAAAATTGCAGTATCTCCTTGTTCTGTCAGAATTCCTGTATCTTGGTCTATTTACAGATCCTTTATAACTACAATTATGTCTTCAGGAACTTCCACTCCTCAAAATGCCATCCATAGTTTGTTATGATCCACACTGACTTTGCACAGTCAATTAAACACAAATCAACCTCTTTCTGGTTCCTCTGCTTTCAGCCAATATCTACTTTACATAGCAAAGATAACCCTTTGTTTCATGACCTTTTCTAAATATAGCTTGAATTTCTGGCAGCTCCCTGTCAATGTACTTCTGCAATCATTTTGGAATTATCTTCAACAAACTGTTAATGATATTGGTCAATAATTTCCACATTTTATCAAGCAAACCTTTTTTTGTAATGGGCACAAATGTAGTATTTCTCAGTTGGCTAAATAACTATCTTTCAAATTTCTTGATAAGTACTAGGGAATGTTTCCAGCACTGCTTTAGTTGAAATATTTCTATTGATATTTCATTGATTATTAGAGTCTTGTGTTTGTCATTGTTTCTGTGGTTTTGTTCTTGTTTGGTTTTTGTTTATGCCTTGAGTGCACTATAGACTTTCCCTTCCAATACCCTTGATTCTTCATAATATGCTATATCTTAAAAAAGATAAATGCCTGTAAATTCTTTCTTGTAAAGTGATTCTTCATGCCCCTTCAACCTTGTTTTGATGCATCCTGAAACTTTAAATATTTTGCCCAAAAAATCCTTCAGTAATGCAAATGGAGGGCTGGGTTTTTTCTTCAGTTCTTTCATCTGGGGATATGCCTTTCTTTTTTTTCTCTAACTCCAGATATTCATACATCAAACTATAATAACTTTCTTTGTCTTCTTGAGATTCTTTTGAAATTTTTGTTCAGAAACTTTATTTAAAAGCATTTTTTCTCATTTTCTTTCACTATTCTATATTCAAGGGCACGTTTCTGATATCTCCTGACATCCACATTGGTCTTTTCTTTCCTTCTTGTCTCTTTAACACCCTGTGACTTTCTTCATGTATGCTCTTCTTGATGTCATCCCAAACTCATCTGACCTTCTATTTGTTCTTGAGGACATTCCAAAATTCAGGTGACCTATGCTCAAGATTTTGGTACTCATGATGACTATGTGCAAATGGTGATCTGTTCCACAGCAAGCCCCTTGCTTTTTATCTGACTGATAATATTGAGCTTCCCTATTATCTGATTTCACAAGTGGAATCAACTTACTACCTATGTAATCCTTGACAAGGTCCATATATATGGCTTCCATTGACGTTTGGAGAAAGGTAGTGGCAATGGAGAAGTTGCTGTTCTTCCAAAATCATATCATGCTATCTCCAACTTTATTTCTATCACTAAGGATATTATTTTCCAACTGCTGATCCTTTCTGTTTCCAACTTTTGCATTCCAATTACCAGCAATTATAAAAACATCTTGATTCATTGTGAAATCAATTTTAGACTGAATAAGTAAACTTGAAATGCAGTTGTATTAACCGGTCTTCTTGTAGGCATTTAGATATTATTCTTGTAGGTCTATAGATATTATTCTATGACAGACATTAATGTGCCTCAAGTTATGTCTAGAAAAGTTCTTCTTGATGATTGTTACAGTGCCATTCTTAAATGTGTTATTCCTGGCATAATAAACCATATGACTTTCTGACTTAAAATGGTTAGCACCTGTCCATTTCAACTGAAGAATGAATAGAATATCAAACTCGTCGTATCCCATTGCATTTTTCACAACTTTTATTTTTCCAAGCTTTGTGCTTTGCACATTCTAGATTCTGACTGGTAAAAAATACCTGTAGCTATTCTCATTTTGATGTGTACCCCATCAGCAAAGGAAGGCAATATAAGCTTTACTTCATCGTGTCATTAATGATGACTCTACTTTGAGAAAAAAACTCTTTTTCATCATATTTTGAATACCTTTCAACCTAAGGGATCATATTCTAGGGACTGATTGATCAATTTTAGACTGAATAAGTCACTAGGTGTATTAGTCTGGGTAGACTAGAGAAACAAGTTCAGAAACACTCATATGTGCACAAGAAAGAGTTTTATATACAAGAGCAATTATACATTAAGAAAACAATCTAACGTAGTCCAGGCCAAGGACATAAGTCCAATATTCTCCCATATGTCGTGTATTAGTCTATAATATCTTCTTCAGACACATGAAACACACACAATGATGCTGAATGCAGGATAATCACAAATCAGATGGGTAGAGTGGCTTTGGATCCAGTGGCATTGTAGACATCTCAGTGCCCCCAATTGGTTCCTCCGGCTTCAGAGGTCTGCCTACATCCATGTGATTTTTCTGGTTGAAGGAACTAGGGTAGCTACAAGTGGCTTCTCCTCAGGGATGAGAAAGTCAGCTTTGTCAGTGAACTGTCTCCATTGGAGCAAGTGAGCTAGTGCCTCCCACCTCCAAGAAGGAATTAGCATATTTCCTAGAATTCTCAGAGAAGATTATGTCCACACAGAGGTCTCACTGGCTAGGTCCAGGTTGACAGGCTACACTCCACCCCTGCACTCTTAATCCACAAATTAACACCAGATTAGGTGACTACCACATTAAGATTCTTAAATTTCTTCATTACTGCCATCAGTGACTGGTAAGTAAATTTGAAATGCAGTTGTATTAGCTGGTAAAATTTTATTACCAAGCTTCCCCTGCTACTGAGAGCATTTTCAGAGGCTAATCCCTCAAAAGTGGACAGTCTCTTCCTTCTTCCTACTCTGTTCTTATTCTTGGGGTGCACTAAAATCTGTTCAGCATAGATGGCCCTACAAAATGACAAAATGACAGAGAAGTGGCTAGGTTGATCTATAGGAGGAGCAGACCAAAGTTTGATGGCCTAAGGTATCCATCCAGGACCCTCAGTTGCATATCTTGTTCAAGCCCTTCACATTTCTCCAACAATCACTGCCATTCAATATGCACACACTTCTCTTCAAATTAAAGCTAAGCAGGGTGGCGTCAAGTCTTACACATATTCAGCTTCCTCCTCCTAAGCCTCAATTTCTTCCTTTTGTCCCCATGTGTGTAGAAAGACAGCTGATGCCAGCACTCCATGTGGAGCTCTCCAAAAGGTCAACTAACATTCAGATTTATGCTGCTAAAATTCATTCCTTCCCTTTCAAAAATTTAATGAGAAAGGACAGCTTTGTGGAATGGAGGAGCAAGAACAATATTGCTTAAATAAATTGGAATTTGCACTTTGATTACCCTGCAGTTTCTGCCATACTTTACTGGAAAAGCTCCCTGCGGTGCAGGTTTTCTCTGGAGTGACATCATCATATGAAGCCATCCTCACCATAATTATTTCCATCTATATTTGTAGAGGACAGAGCAAGAACATTCAGTTGGAATACCTGATGCATATAGAACAATTTAAAACTGTAGAGTCACCAGAAAGTCCCATTAAAAGGCAAATGATATATCTTTATGCATGCCTTTGACCCCAAAGGAGATATTTCATATTCACATTAGGGGAAAGAAGCCTCTTTCAAACAATGGCACTCTGATAGCAGCAAACATTCTAGGCCATGAAATAACAAACAACATGCATTAAGTTTCCATCGCTGTGCTCAGAGCAGCACAAGTAAAAGCCAGACCATGGAGGAAATAGGCCTATTTTAGCTCATGTTGTCAATTTGAAAGCCTTTTGCAACTTAGACACTGTCAATGATTCTATACCAAGTATTGGGATTTTAAAAATTGTATTCTTAGCACAGCTGCTTGCAAGTTTTTTTGGCTTTGTTTTGCTTTTTAATAGAATCTGCCTTTTTGTTTTGTCTTAATGAAAGCAAAACACCTGTGTAAAAGTGTCAATTTTATCCACCATCAAATATCTCTCTGGAAAAACTGCATTTTTGACAATTTAAATGAAAGGGGATAGAAAAGCAGAGGCTGTAGATTAGCTTTCCTGACAATCTGCGATTTACTGGAGCTGACTTTACCCATGGGGAGATAGCAGGACCTCCTGCCGTGAGTTAAAGGGCATGGACAAGCTCTTTGTCAGCTGGAAAATAAAAGCTACCACCATCTGCTCACGGAGGCTTTGATTTTGTTTGCAATGTGGAAAAGCATGTATTTAACTCTGCAGCTAGTGATAAGGCTCACATTCATTCATTCGTCCATCCATTCAGTCATTCATTCAACATACCAACAAAGGGAAAGAAAATGGCTGTTAGAACCACATAACAGTATAAAATGGCTGTGTAGGACATTACCAGGAGTAGCTAGAAGAGTACACACATGATTGCATGATTGCTTTTTGTCTTCAGTTTTTATTATCAAACATGATATCACCTCAAATCAGACTTCCTTCTTAAACATTATCAGTTATTAAGGAGTCCAGGTCACACTAATCCAGATTAAAATTCCCACTAGAGTCTATCATGCTTTCCTCTTTTTTCTTGGTCCAGCAGGACTCTCAGACTGGGAGACTTCAATGTGGAGGGCTCTCTCAAATGTTTCCTCTCTTCTGGGCTCCAGCAGCTCTATGCTGGTGCCCAGAAAAGTGGATGAGACAACCTTTTATGATCCTGCAATGTATATCGTTAGGAGTCACCTGATGGAACAAAATGGTGAAGATCTTGGCTAATGTCTGGAGTGCTGGCACTTTGAAGGCTCTACTCTCAAAAGATGACAGTCATTGAAGAGACTACTGAGAGCATTTGATTCTGAAACACGTGAGGCCATGATGAATTAGAATCAACTCAACAGCGCTGGTTTGGACTTCTGTGTCTTTCTGCTATTGTTGAAGCCCTGGGTCGGAGGTGAGCCACCTGTCTTAGATGGAAAGTACTGGGGTCTTCCAGAGTTCTCTCAGAGGCCACCCTTGGTACTGCTGACCATGCGGAAGATGTGTAAAAGTGTGACCTTCCCCCACCCCTCTAATGACTCTGGCCCTTACTCATTTTAATGTTGGGGTCTCCTCCCAGTGCAGGCTGTCTTCCTGCCTTTACAATTGTCCCCAAACTCTCCGAGATACTCATCAGATTTTCCCAAGTATGAACTTTAATGGCCAACTATTTTGATGGATTTTTTTTCTCCGTCTAAAATGTTCAGATGCAATTCAGTTCACAATTTTCCTCTCATAGTTACCTATTTAATAAAACCTCAAATCTGAAATGCCACATTCCCACCTAAAGCAATACACCTTTCATGCATATGCATTGGTTAATTGCATGTATCCAACTAAACCAGCCAGCAAACACCATTTTTCCACACTCTGGTTTATGCTGGAGTGCAGAGCCTGCCAATACAACTGGTTTTGAACGGAAGCTAGACATTCCTAGGGTTGATCTTACAGAGCTGCTAGTGTGTTTTAATTTTCACATGGCCCAAAAGGCATTAATCAAGTTGACCCTCCATTATAATGCTGTCAAGAGCTGTCAGATACATATATTTTCACTATTCTCACATTTCCTGTTTCTTCAATTGAATTTGTGATGGTAAGTGGTAGCAAGCGGTTCCAATTCTCAAACTTGGGAACTGCATTGTGACCTCATTTGTGGCAGCATGAAATATCTCTTTTCAAATGGTTTGTATTTTTTCCTCACTTCTGAGGGTGACTTCTCCAACTCTGTATAAAAAGCAAGCTTACCTGTCCCTCACATTTCACCTCAGCAGCCATCAGCACACTAGACTCTCATAGAGAGTTTAGAATTCAGAGTTAGAAACCAAAAGTGCTGACTCTATATTTCTGGGATTTGGGTAATGAGTTATCCGAGGTCACAAAATAAAACTGTGTTTGCTAGGAAAGGAATAGCTACATTAAACACGAGTGCCATTTGCCTCATGTCTAGGGAAAAGATTAGGGGAATTGCATTTGAGGGAAGTGTTGCATAACATCACAAGAGACACATGTCTTTAAAGCCCTACAAGTGCAATGGCAGAGGCTCTTGGCTGCTAACTAGACTGTTGGTGGTTCAAGCCCAGCAACCACATTTTGTTAGAACATTGTGGCAGGTGGCTTCTGCAATGATTAGAGAAAGCGGTTATCCATGGCACAGTTCTACTCCATCCTCTGAGGTATCTCTCAGTTGGAATCAATTTTGGGAGTAAATTGTCATCCTTTCACCCTAAAGGGTCTCCAGGTAGATGTGAACAGTCAACTTCTCATTAAGTAGCTGAGGGCTTAACCATGTGCATCATGTAAGTGACTGCACTGACATGGTAGGAAAGGCTGATTAGAAAATTATCACCTGTGTGTATATTTGCCTGATATATGAAATATGATTCCTTTCCAGGTAAATTCAAATTATGGTAGCTTATCAAAGAGTAGTCTAAGAGGTCTTAACTCTAATACCAGAGTTCCCAAGATAGAGAGATGCTGTCTGGAGGAAAACATACACATATTTCATAGCCGTTGTAATGATTCTACCCTTCTAACTTGGTCATAACTTCTGAAAGTTATGAAATGAAGTTACACATGAGGTGATCACAGATTGCCTTCTGCTATGCAATATGGAGCACCTAGAAAATTGGCTGTATCTCCAATATTCTACAGTAACACTTTGTATCCATTAGAGTAAAACATTTCCCCCTAAAATCACATGACCATCTATTTTCAGAAAGCCAACTTTCAAAGCAGAGAATATAGCTGCAAATAAGTTATTAATACCTTCTTTAAGTTCAAAAGTCAAATGTACTGCCAACAAATTGATTCTAACTCATAGTCACATTATAAGACAGGACAAAGCAACACGGGAGGAATAGAAAGTCTCATCTTTCTCCCAGTGGGTAGCTGGTCGTTCTGAACTTCTGACATTGAGATTAGTAACACAATGCATAACCCACTAGGCTATGAGGACTCCTTGGCTTATTCCTTCCAAAATAAAGCAAATGCATTGTCATTGAGTTGATTCCAATTCACAGTGACATGTAAGGATTGAGCTACTCCTTGGAGAAGCATCCCGACACTTAACCAACAACCATGATGCCAGGACTCTTAGTCACTCCTTTAGAAACAGTAAAATGACCCCTGAAGAAACACTTTACATAATGTTATGGTTAAATGGGGCCCTGACTTAAAAAAAATGAAAGAAAACAAAAAGTTGGCATGCTAACCCTTATAACTTGTGTATGTAATCCTACATAGTGGGGGTTGGGCAGGTGCTAAATCCAATTATGACGGAGTTATAAAAAGAGTAGATTCAGCACCGAGATTTGTGTACATGATGTTAGGAGTGACAGTGATACGTGGATACCATTTGGGGATCATCTTCAAGCCATGAAACCAAGATGGACCAGGGACTAGCTACACGGAAGGAATCGACCTCATCAAGGCCATGGTCTGCACTTTCACCTTCCAGAATTGTGCTACAATGCATTCTGTGCAATAAAGACACTCACTCGTCTTCCTTCTAGTTCAGCAACCATTTGGAAATGAATGCAGGTAAAGGTAAACGTCTCCTCATCTAGGAACAAGCATTCACAGGCTTTTGGTGCCCCTAGGAAGTTTCTCTCTGTCTCGGGTGTGCTCCGTCAGTCCATTCTCGATGGATTGATTTCTTTCTGGACATACATAATTAGCTTGCTGACTTTGAAGTACCACGAGCCCTTTGCTTTCCATTTAATCATCTTCCTCTTCTTATTTACTAATTCATCGGGCGTGCCTTCTGTGCCATGCCCTTGCCCACATATGAAATGCTTAGAATGTATTTCAGTCTGTGGCTACACCCGTGGAGCTGAAATCTCAGCCACAGTGACCCACAGAGAGGAAGACCTGAAGATGCATCGGATACGTGATTCGTTCTCTCAGGCTTCCGGAGCACAGCAGGCAATTGGGCTTTGTGGTGACTGACTGCGTGTGTAATGAGCAGGACGGTGGGGTTAAAAAGACAAGCACACAACGACAATGAATTCCACTAACTACATCTCACTGACACATTTAGTTTTCAAAAAAAAAAAACTCTCTCTTTCTTCCTTTTTTTTTTATTTTAGAAATTCACAACTCTCTACAATCACCATCAGCTCCTTCTAATGACTTACAATGACAAGTATGCCCTCTCCCTTTGCAGTCAGATGCCCTAGGCATCTTGATAACAAAACTAACAAATGGCTGGAATACTATGTTTTAAACTGAAAACCGAAGCACAGTTGGAGATTTTTTTTTTTAAAGCAAGTCTGCTTAGATGTCTTGTATCTAGGGTTTGTGAAATCCTAGAAGACCCAGAAGGACAATCCAAGGTCAAATGCACATCACATATTCAAAGAAGAAACTAGATTCCTTAATCTGTGTGCCTTAGCTCACAATCTGTACTATAATGCAGGATGAATGGTCGGATCTTTGTTCAAAGCCCACACTGGTGACCTCCACTGCCCTAATATGAATAATGGCCACTATTAGAGGGAGATAGCTGTGGTATCAGCAATATGCTGCTGCCTGCGCTCCTGAGCCAGCAGAGAGAAAGTGAGGAAAAAGCATCTCTGCATAGAGACGCTACACTGATTATTTTTGTAATATAAGTCTTGGGGTGATCTATTTATTTTCCCAGACAAAACAATCCTTTGAGTGTAGAAGGATACATTTTGTCATTAGCCATCTGTCATTAGCCTTTGATTTTGGTTTTTGAACAGTTTTGTTCCGTTCCATTTCCAAAATTGATCTATATGTCCTATCCTTTCTGGTCTCCAAATATCAGAAAAGAAGATTCGTCAATTTGCAGCTTCTGTGAAGAAAGATGTCCTTTGACTCTGAATAAGAACATACGTGGCAAGCTATGACTCTGTGTAAAGGTCTGAGGGGTTTGGTGGAGTCTGCCATTTTTAACTTGTTCAGTATTATATTTAGTCTGGAGGGAATCTCTTTCATAAGTGCATGACATGACTGGAATCAAGAGGTCAGAGACTCGTTCCCTTGTATTGTGCAATATTTGTTACTGGGAGCTGGTATGGGGTATAGCTTCTAAGGATGGGGGATGTGGTGTGGGAGGAGGACCAAGTGCAAATCTATTTGATTTTGTTTCATTTTATGTTGTTTGACTTCTTCGGCCCACTCTAAGCCCTTGGGTTCAAATTATGTTGAGGAATGCTATAATTGTAATGCTTTCTCTCTTCTTTAACCTATAGAGTTGAATATATTATAGAATAGATTCATCTACTTACATCTGCTTGGCAGTCAAGCATTTATATTAAGTAGAAGGTATTTATTGCATTTGTTTCTCATTCCATTCATAGGACACATGATAAGAAGTTTAATCAGCTGCCTTACTATTTAAAGTCACGCAAATATTCCAGATGCATGTTCATCCCCTCTTTCACCTAAACAATGGAACTTTAAAAAATATTATTAATAAATGATCCTACTGGGGGCTTTTACAGCTCATAACAGTCCATACAATCATATCAACACATTTGTGTATATATTGCCATCATCATTTTCAAAACAAGTTCTACTTAAGCCCTTGGTATCAGCTCCCACGCCCTCATGAAACCCGACAAATATGAATTTATTATTGTTTTCACAGTTTACACCCTTCATTATCTCCCTTTGCCCATGTTTCTTTAGTTCCCCATTTCTCCCCATACTCCCAGCAGATTCCCCTTATCACTACTCCCTTGACTGCCCCTAAGGGCTTTTCTGTCATGGATTCCATGTGTTGAGAGCTCTTTCTTGTACCAGAGTCCATGCTCTGAAATAGGCAGGATTGTAAGATCGACCTGGGGCCATGATAGTGGGGTGAAGGAAGCATCAAGGAACTAGAGCAGTCATGCATGCTCTGTCATTACTATGCTGCACCTTGACGGACTTGCTCCTTTCTTGTGATCTGTCTGTGAGGAAATGCACCATGGTCTACAGATGGACATTTTGGATCTCCACTCTGATCGCCACCATTTGCTACGATATATCTGCTTGTTTTAAGTATTCTGATGCCTCAACCCGATCCTTTTGACACCTTCTGGTCACACAGACTGGTATGCTTCTTCTATGTGGGTTTTGTAGTTTCCCTATTACATAGGCACTTGTGTAATTTCAAGTCTTTAAGCCCCCCAGAAATGATATATTTTAATAGCTGGGCACCATCAACTTTATTTACCACATTTCCTTAATCACCCATTTTGAATTCACCAAGACGTTTCAAGAAGATGGGTATCACAGAATGACAGGTTATTAGAATGAAGTGTTCTTGTGTTGAGAGAGTGTTTTAGTACAGACTCAATGCTTATCTGCTACCTTAATACTTAGCATTAAAATACATCTACATAGACCTATATCCCAATCAGTATATAGTACTATATTTACATATGTGCATGCTTATATTTCTTCCTCTAAAATGTCTTTTGTCTCCTAGTTCTTTGCTCTATTTCCTTTTACTTTCTGCCTGTCCCATTATCATCCTCGAACTCCATTTGACTATCATTTCTTTATTTTGGCTACACTGCATAGAATCAAATCCCATTAGGCAGATTACACCCCCCTACCCATCAATTTTAGATTTCCTATTGATTCCTAGTCCCCTCCCTTTATCCCACCTCCTATTCTCCCATGCACCCCACCCCAAATCACAGAGCCATCAGGCCAGTTGTTTTCTCCTCAGGATTAATTATCCTGCCGATCTAATATGAGTAGACATGAGAAAAAGAAGGGGGGGGGGAAGCATATAAATAATTCCATGTTTGTCTGTTGACCCTTCTGAGTGTTTTCCAATCTGATCTGGTGAAGTGCCAAGCCTTACCTGCTGATTCCAAAGTCCGATTTCAGAATTCCTTGGGTACTGCATTGCTTTGCTCCTTTTGCCTCTCTGTTGTGCTCCTGTCTTGTTTCGTTCTAATGTGGGCTGGGGTATGGGGTATGTGTTAGACTGGACACAATCTCCACCCTGTGTCTCCAGTACTTTCCCTGTTAGCACTGAGTCCATGAACCCTGTTAGCACTGAGTCCATGAGAGGGTGTCAAGTCTATTGGTGGTCCTCTCTGTGTATTGGCAGGCCAGATTAGGATATTATCTCTCTCTCTCTCTCTCTCTCTCTCTCTCTCTCTCTCTCTCTCTCTCTCCTTCCATCCCTCCTTCTTAGTTTGCTACCATGTCATCTGGGCATGCCTGATACTCTTGTGGGACTGTATCTTCTGTGTTGTCCTCTGTAGTGCAATTATCTGGAAAGGAGGTCAATGTAGTTGGGACTGGGGGTGGTCCCATAGACCTTTCTGTTGTTTGCTTTTTCATGCAGATATGCTTCACTTATGGCTTGGTTCCCCTAGTAGGCCTGGTCAGCAATGTATATGAATTTGGGTGTAGATTTTTTTCTCTCTCAATATTGTGCTATTCAAGTCAAATGGCAAAGCCTGCTAACAAGTGAGCATTTGTTAAGCATTCCATCAAATTGAGATGACACAACAATTTGCTTTCTCCATAAAGTGCAGAGAAGCAGTTAGCTTCACTTAAATTCCTCTCCTCACACATTCTACACCATCAGGGATCCCAGGTCTACATTGTTCATGATTGACTTTTAAGGTTTTGTTTTAGAAAAATCTGGACTTAACAAGATATTTCCTTACGAGGCTTTATATAGTAGGACCCCCAGGATTGTTCCCATCAGATCAACTCAAAACTCTGTTCTGCCACAAACAATTGGGTTTCTGTACCAGACAACAAACAAATATGCAAGAATAATGGAGGAGACCTCAAATTCTTCAATAATCTTAAATAATACTAGAAATTTAGCCCAGAGGTGTACATTTGTAACGTAAGTCAAAAGTTGATCTGAATTAAAGTGTAAGGTAGAAAATTTCCTTCAGAATAGACCCCAATTCACACAAGCTTTCCATTCCTATACATACTCCCAGACTAACCACTCAGTTTGCAATTGCAAGTGTTGGCTAGTGAAGATCAGGCAGGAGTTTTGTAGGAGTTCTAGGCTGTGGTGAGTAACATCAAACTTTCCTTGCATGAGCATGTGTTCACCAACAGACTGAGGTCTGCTGCAAACAGCTTCCTACAAATGTGACTTCATCCATTTAAGCTCATCAATAAAAGCATGATTTCTTGTAAAGTGCTTAAGTGAGTGCTACAGTGACTATGAATAAGTGAATTCATCACCCTGGTGAGGTCATCATTTAGTTTTTCTCTGCTAACTGAAAGGCATTAGGTCCACAAAGACCTAGTTTTCTGCTCTCAGAGAGTTAGAATCTTAGAAACTCACAGTGGAAATTTTACCCTGTCCTGGAGGGTTACTAAAAATCGACATCAACCACATGGCAGTGAGTTGAGTGAGCGGTTGAGTAGCTCATGTTTTCTTTTGTTTTGTTTTGAGGAGAAATATAAACAGACACAGAATTTTAAACACACACATAACATATTGGTCAATGCAACACTATGAAAGATGCTGCTAGGGTGATTATGCTAAACTGATCAATAAAGTCACATATCAGGGATTACAGGATCTGTGCATGTATGTAGGCTATGATGTGCCCCAGTACAAATAGAGAAGACTGGGAGACAAAAGGGAGATCGCTGAGAAGATGGAGTGACACAATGGCTCCAACATGGGACTTAAACCTAGCAATGATTGTGAGGAGAGTACAGACTAGCCAAGGTTTTGTTTGATTGTACAGCTGGTCATTAAGCCTGGGAACCAATTCTAAGGCCTCTGCAATAAAGAAATGCCAGTAATAGAAATAATAGATGAGGTAGAAATATTCATGAATGCTTTGTATTTTAACCATGATCTCAATTGTAGCAAATGGTGGCACCGAGGCCCAGATATCTATTGCAGGGATGGTTGTTCTTTCAGCTTCCATCTCCAATCAACACCAAACTGCATGTTTTAAAAGATGTTACTGAATTGATCTATTCGGCAGAGTTATGGGGATTCAGCAGAATTTCAACCTTCCATGCAGAACGACTAGGTTTCAATTCTGACCAGTATACCACATGCACAGTCACTGCCTATCTGTCTATCGAGGCTCACACATTGCAATTATGCTGAATAAGTTGTGGCAGAGCTTCCAGACGAAGATCGATTAGGATAGAAGGTCTGGTTGTCTACTTCTGAAAATCAGGTAGTGAAAGCACTGTGGATCCCCAACCATCTAACCAGCGATCGATCAATGTGACCACACAGGGTCTAGAAGTGCCTTGCTTTATTGCACATGATGTGGATCTAGCAGCCTATGCCATGGGAGCAAACAAGAGCCTGAGTTCGGCAGACATTAATTTCTTAAATGAAAAAAAGGTGACTATTATATAAGGAGCATTTCTCTATCCTTATTTTTCCTCTCTCTTTTTTCCTTCTTGATTCTGATTTATAAAAGATAAAAGTGGCTATCATTGGTGTGTTCACTGACACCAAATCAATGTTTATGCCTTGACGTCTATAAGTCAAAATAAGGACAAAAGAAGAAGACGAGTTGATGAGATAAAGCATCAGCTGGAATAAAAAGGTTGTTGTGGCAAGGTTGGTGAATAAACAGATCCAAGGGGACGTATGTTGATTGACAATTTCTGAGCACCAGAAAACTCACAAATGAGGGGGAAAACATGTCCTGCTGACCAGTGCAGAGCAGCAAGCAGGATCAGCCATTTTTCATGAAGTGTTAAGTAGATCACCAAGAGAGGTAGGTGATGACTGTGCTGAAGAGCTAGCCAGGGGTTGAGGGGAAAAACAAAAGAAGCTCACAAAATTAAGTGCCACTTGGTAAATCACAGGAGGATATGAAACCTGAGAGATCCTCTGGAAAGAATAGCCAATCCCTCATAACACGTGGGTGTCCTTTTGTAATCAAGTTAGGCAGCTCATCAAACTTATGTGAAAAGAATAAAAATAAATAAATAAATAAAAAAGAAGTGGGGGCACCAAGAACTAACTAGAGCAAAGCAATCCATATTTCAACAGTTGCAAGAAATCAGGAGTATGGACTACCGAAGGAGAGGCATTTAAGGAAAATACCCATCGGAAATGAGTGAGTGGAACTGAGGGAAATAACAAGAACAATAAAACTGGCCACAGGAGTGACGAGTCATGCCAAAAAGAGAGGAATGTTTAAAATTGGATATGTCTGTATAACATAACTCCGCTGACAGTGAGGGAATTGAAAGAAGCTATTTGAAGAGCAATATGAGGAAGTGGAAGGATACTATTTCAGTTTCTCTCTGTCAATGAGCCAACTAAAGCTAGGATCATCACAGGCATCAGGACCAAAGAGCTCCTTGGCACCTGGGAAAGGCCACCTGTGTTTTCTTAAACAAAAGTGATCAGTTAGTCTCAAATATTTCAAATGGCAAGAGTTCTCAGGACTGGATTGAGTGGAAGTGAATTTACATGTCATAGAATGCAGATTTCGTGCTGGATATTCTACACTGGGCATTTGAACAGATAGGCCTGAGTCCTTTGCTTGCACAACAGACTTGTCACCTGACAGATATGACCAGAGTGGGTGGCTGAGAGAAACTGAAATGACACTCTCTTAAACAGTGAGTGGAGCCAGGATTTGAATCTGAGTGGCTCCAGAGCCAGACACTACCAAACAACTTCTTGAATTAGGCAACGGGATAATGCAGGATCAACTTCATGAGGAAATCTACAGGGCCTAATGTTAGGCTTGATGCACTTATTCCCACTCAGATTTAGATCTCAAACTTGGTTAAATTGTTTTTTCTAACTGAGTTTCAGTCTAGCTAAGAAACGTAATATTGGGCTGTGCCCTGGTGGCGTAAGTGGTTGAGTGCGGGACTGCAGCCCGCGGGTTTGGCGGTTCAAATCCAGTGGCAGCTCTCAGGAGCGGCACTGGGTAATGCCCACGACCACCAGAGGCAGTGATGCGCCCCCCCATACACACACCAAAAAAAGAAACAAACAAAAAGGAACATAGTATTTTGAGACCAAGATTTACACAATTAAAAATAAGTTTCTTTAATAAGTGATACATGCTATTATTTTTTCAAAATCCATAAGCTCTCCTGAATCTATTTTACTAGACATTGCAAAATCTCCAACTGGGCAGACAGAGGTAGGACTAGGAGAACAATAGAATGACATTATCCAGTCATTCCTTTATCAGCAGCCATTTGTTGGGTGCTTAATACAAGCCAGAAAACTTACTAGGTTCCTAGAATAGAAGAAAGATCATGATCATGGTTTTATGTTCACATAAAAAGTACAACCTATTGATAGATACAACCATGAAGATTCATTACAGATAAGGAGAGACAATGCTAGTAATAGAAAATAAAGTTCTTATTGGACACGTGGGAGCAATATCTACTTCTGATGCAATAACTAAGGGAAGAGATTGTTGAAATGTAGGATGCTCACTTTCCATACAGATGACCTAGGTATGATATATGGCCAATTCTCTTAACATGCAGCTGATACCTATCTGTCAATGATACAGCTTCCAGACTAAGATGGTGGGGAAGATCCTGTGATTCTACTTTCAAAAATCAGTCAATGGGTTATTACTCTACAGTATAGTGGCCTGACCCATAATTGATCATGAGGAATCACAGAATTGGTCTGCATTTTATTCAGCTATGCATGTGGTCTTCAAGTGTACGAGGTGGGCAGGACAGTGATTAACAACATCTTAGGAAAAAAATTATCAGAAGTTCAAAGGGAAGGGGGCAGGTGTTTTCCATGCAGAAGGATGAGCTCTTCTCAAAGGAACATAAATGAGAGAAAAGGACATGGCACTCACCAAATGGCACAGGATCCTTGAGCACTGACCTCACCGCAAGCCAGTGAAGTGAGTGAACTGTGTTTTATTTGACCGCTATACCTACGACGTGAGGAGGATTAGGCCTGTCATTGGTCCACAGATGCCCTACTCTGCCGCCGATGGCATTTTGTTATGATCTTTTCCATGTACCCTCTGGCATTCGCAAGAATTTTACATTGAAGTTAACTTAGACAATCAGACAGCACATGAGAAATTGCTTGCTGTCATAATTACTCAGAAAATCACTTAGAATGAATGTCTTTATATACGAATTCTCAAAGTGAAGCTAGCAGAGTCAATGTTTCCCACGGCAGTGTGAACTCCTTTTATCTGGGCCAAATCGTTGGTCTACACTATTGGGGTCACACTGTGTGGTGAAAACAACCTGCTTCTTTAAACATATTGAATTTTAAGTGTTCTCTACGTCATGTGAAGTGCTCATGTCATGAGAAGGGTATGGAATGGCAAATCCAAGTTGGCCTTGGCATAGTCACAATTGCTTGTTGTCATTGTCTTGTCTGAGTGGTGAGGAAGATATAGAAAAGAATAATAGAAACAGGAAGCACAGTTAAGAAGCAGGAAGGTGTGCAGTCACCATCACAAAACAAACTGCATGAATTGTTGGATGCAAAGTGCATTTGCTTTGTAAGTTCTCACTTCAATCGCAAGAAAGATTTTTAAAGAAAGAACAAATGGTACCATTTTCATATGAAGAGAGATTCTGCTAAGCCTATGAAAGCTGTCAATGCTCTTCTGCTCACCTATAGCAGCTACCAGGCAGCTACTTACATGGGCAAAAAGTGACCAAGCCTACTGTGGCAGTTATATAATTTCAGGTCAACTTGAACATATAAAAGTGCACAGGTGGAGTTGAGCCTGTCAGTCAGCTCACAGCCTGATGTTAACTCCTTGTGGGTATGGCATTCTCATAAGAAGGCTCCTGGAAACCTCTCCCTACCCCTCTCTCTGCCTACATCATCCGGTTTGGCAGTCACTCTGAGACATGCCAGTGCCCTGGAGATGTCTCCACCACCATTGGATCCACAAGACTTGGCACTCACCAGCCTGTGATCTTCCTGCATTCTGTATCATCATGAGTCTGCATTACATTTTTTTTGGGGGGGGGCATCACTGCTCTCCGGTGGTGGGAGTAGGAGGCCCAGCCCCACTGCTGGAATTGAACCTCCGTCCCAGTGGGCCGCAGTCCTGTGCACAACCACTACGCCACCGGGGCTCAGCCTGAGTCTGCATTAAGTCTTAAGAAGGACTTATGGACTAGTATGGGATTTGGATTAGGCTGGGATGTTTTCCTGATATAAAACTACTTCTTGATATAAAGCCTTTTTTTTTTTAATATAGTGCTCTTTCTTACACATTTGAATGTCACTGGACTTCTTTCTCTGGTCTAACTGATCTAACAGGCCTGTATGTGTCTTTAGTCTGTGTGCCAGTTTCCCTTGTCTCTGTCTTCAGAACCAAGGCATGGTCAGCTTTACATATGACATTTATTCCAGCATCATGCTTCTTAGGAGTGCTTGAAAATGAAACGCTAAGCATTTATAAAATAACTACTGTGCATTCAATGTGCTGTAACTTAGTCACTGAGACAAATATTAGTGAAAATCATTTTCTTTATCCTCCAGTCTAGAGGGGTAAACCATAAACAAAAAACAAGAAACCAGAGTAAGCATGCTAGGAAAACACACCAAGTGGTTCTTACGTGTGCCCTTGACCAAGAAAACCCTCAAAACCTCAACTAATTCTCACTCATAACTACCTAGAGTTCCAGGGATGCTGACTTTGAGGCCAGCATCCCACCACCTAATTCACAGCACCACCAGGTAGATATTATTTCTAAATAATAGGTGCAGTATAAGTGTGTAGCATACAGCATAGAAGCTTTTATTGAACAAAAATGTTGACTGTGAAATGATTCGAAGGTGCCCAGTGAGCAGTGTGACCTCAATGTCTACAGAAATGAAAAGATCAAACTTGGGCATTTCCAAAAGAAGTAAAATGAAGGCAGGACCCAAGAAGGGTCTGTGTCTTTGTGAGAATTCACAAAGCTTATAATAGCAAGTCCAAGCAAGGACTAAAAGCTACAACCCTCAGATGCATCTAAGCTCCTTGTCGAGGTGGGATAATCAGTGAAGCTTGTGTGCATTTTCAAATGGGAAAATCTCACAAAATCCAGGATCCTACATGTGTCTGCAATTCACTAGCCACACGAGGAGCACACATTGACGCAAGATCTGAAGAGCACACATTAACATGTTTGACTACTCACTAACACGACATTAGCAAAAGGTCTGCTACATTCTTTACTCAGTAAGATGATTGTTGATTGGTCATTTCGTCAGGGAGGCACACATTCTTGTGAAGAACACAAACACTCAAAACGGAATGCTGGAACTAATGGGAATTTTAAGCAACCAAAGAATTTTTCACAAAACAGCGGCTTTTTCAGCCAGTGCACATAAAAGCACTTCTTAGCCATCAAAGGATACAAATGAATGGCTGTTTGGGGTCTACTGCCCAGGAAAACAAGGTTGAGAATACAGATTTACCATACGTTGCTTTCTTTCATGGGTTTGAATTGTGTTTAGTAACCAACTGTATCATTCTTTAGAATGTACTGCTAGATGAATTACCACTATCATTACTCTGCTATAGTCACCAAAAAAGCAAAGGCATCATCAGCTGCTTCCTAATAACACCATTTTTGTCTTCTATCTTCAACATTAGAATAATAATTTTAAAAGCAGAAGAAAAAGAATGAACACAAAGAGAGTGATTCAAATGGTAGTAATTTCATTTTCTATCTCTCAGGTTATTGAATCATTTCAGAAGATGGGCATTCATAAAAACCTTATCAAAATCAACTGCCTGCCTGTGGCAACTACTCCAATCTATAGTCAAACTTCCTATAGGCATATACAATCTTGAAAAAATATTATTGAAGGTGCAATTGTCATTTCATCAAGTCATTTAAAAAGAAAACAATTTTTCTTTGCTCACACAGCCATGAGCCATGTTTGTTAATGTATTCTTTGTGATACAAATTTTATTCAATGGAAGATGTATGGCGGTACTTATTTAGCACATGATTTTGCAAGTGAACACTTAGAAAAGTGTGCATGAACAAAGTACCTATGACTTAGAGAAACACCTACCTTTGAATCTTGACTTTGCCACTTACCAGTTGTTTGACCTTGGGGAAATGTCTTCACATCTCAGAACCCAACCTCCTTCAACTATAGAGATGATAGGAGTAGCTTACCTAATAGGGTTGCCACATAAAGACTTTGTGTAAAATGCATGTTGTCTACATAATACGACTAACAAAATAGCACTTTAATTCATTTCTGATTTCATGTTGAGCACCAACCCCCAACCATTTTTAAGCAAATCAGTGAAAAGTGTTTGAGCTTTGGACCAGCAAAAACCTTGAATTTTGAGTGTTCTGTGGCATGTAGGAAAAACCACTTCTTTGAACAAGAAGGGATGCTATAGATGAAAATTCTGATTACTAATACCTTCCTTGCCAGGTTATTATAAAGATGGAATATGGACATTCTTTCCCTCACATAGTACACATTCAATTAACAGTAACTTCTAGTATTAATATTGTGATAGCGGGAATTGAAAGCAAGGAATTCCCCTGGTTAATGCCTTGGAATAAAATGCTATCATCTTCAACAAGATGGAAAATTGGGTTGCTTTCAGTGGACTGGAGTTAGTGATGGCCTAACCTGTTGAGAAGGAATGTACGAGTTATCATAGCTTTACAGGAATGCAGAAGCTCTAAAGGCCCTGCAGATTAAGCCTTTGCTTGCTAACTGCTAGTTCAATTAATCCTAATTTTCTCTAACACCCTACACAATAGTCCTATACTATCCTACTTAGGTCATTATGAAATGAGATTGACTGAATGGCCATGCATTTGGTATGGTTTCAGTCTGTGGTGTGAAATCAAATATATGACATGTATTTAAATATCCCAAAATACGTAATATCATGTTTTTGGTGAAAAAAGTTACTCAAAAGACAGGAAATATCCTGTAGATACAATAAAATTTAAAATTAGAAATAGAAAGCAACTGTCCTATTTTGAATTTCCACATTTGTCTTGGCAATAGTGCTAGCATTGGATGGATACCACCAAAGTCAGTGGTTTGGTTTGAATCTACCAGCCACTCTTCTGGCTGCAGGGAATCTTCCATGGATTCGGCTTTCATAGATTCACAGTCCTGGGAATCATTCTAGAGAGTAACTCTACTTTGTTCTGAATTGATTATCTGGCGGTGGGTTTGAGTTTTGAGTTGTACTTCCACCTGAAAGGTATAAAGGCAAAAGAATGGTGATAATATGTGAAAAGATAAACAGAAAAAAATAGGAACCTATAGATCCAGACTAACCTTTACACTTTCAGTCTTTAAACTGGTTTAGCAAAACATATAGAAAAGTAGAACCTCTTTGTCATGGTTTGTCACCATCTAAACCAGAGGTGGAGAAGCTTGTTGTTTGTTTTTTTCCTGCCTGATTAGGAACTTCAACAACACTTAGGCCATACTAAGCAGACCTTTAATTAACTCACCCCTAATGTGATGGCTGGAACTGCCTCTCTGTGGTGAAGTATGTGATGCTAACTGGTATTGCAAATGTCCAGGGCTTTATGTGGCCTGCAGGCCACATGTTCCCCACCTTTGAATTCTAAACAGTTTAACTTGCTTCATTCTCTTTAAGCAGCAGTAGTAGCTATTTTACTAGCAGGAATGAAAAGGTTCATGAAAAAAATTAAACTAAAAAGATACTAAAAGAGCCCCATAAACTTTTTGAAAGTTCTTTGTAAATAATCTGGAGGCAAATGGTAGAGATGTGTGTTGGTGAATTGTTCAAATTAGATTCTTGTGCTTTGTGGTTTCTTCAAATACTAGCCTAGATGGTACTCTGAGTGGATTTTGTGATTAACCCAACCAACTAACTCAACAAACTTTCTCTTGATGGTGTGGGTAGAACTGATTGAATCCACCAAAGACCTAAAAAAGACAGAATATCAAAGGATGCTCAAGGAGAGAAAAGTCTACCTCAAGACTGTAACACATGTAGCCTGCTGAATTTCCAGGCTGCCTCATGGACTTTGAACTGGCTGGACCTCACACTCTAGTGATGGAGTCATTCAGAATCCATAAAATAAATCTTCTGATTTATACGATTAGTAAAATTGATTCTTCAAGAGGGATTCTTAATCTTCTCTGCACATTACAAAAATTTGTTTCAAAATCTATAGAAAGATGGGCAATTACATGTAAAAGATGGTTCTTGAGAAATCAAAGGAACAGACCAGAGAAGTAATTTGCTTTAAGGAGTCAATAGGTTTTATTTCCTAGAACTGAAATAATCTAGAGTTCTAGGGCTAAACTTTCAAAGCTATAATAGAAACTTTTTCTTTCTTGTCTTTTCTTTTTTGAATCAGAGCCCAAGGGAAAGGGTTTGGGGTGAAACAAAAGAAGAAAGGTGTAGAGACCCTCAGAAGATTGGGAGGAGTGCTTTTTTCCTCAATCATCTCAGTGGGTTACTTAACTGATCTAATGGCATTCAGGGGACCGTGGGACTTATGTGGGTGGGAAGGGATATCACCAAGAAACCAGAATTTCAGTTACAAAAGGAAATTCATCAAACCCCAAGAGAATGGGAGCCTCCAGAGGCAACTCAGAAATGGGGTTGGTGATGTGAGAGCCAAGTGGAGGCATTTGAGTGGTAGGTGTTTGGTTTTCTTCTCTCCAGTTTAAAGTATATGACTAGGAAGTGTTCTTCTAAGGGAAAAAAGCTGTCAGCACTCTCCCTCAAGGAAATCGTTCCATAAATTAGAGATCTAAACGGGGACAGATGTTCACACCCAAGCAGAGTGGAATCAACCAATCAGATCTCAGGTGGCCTGCTCCCCCAAACATAGGAAGCCTGAAAAATGACAATACCCAGAATCCCTGGGTCCACAAAGGGAAGGGCAGCATTTCACAACACGTAATTATGGCTGGAAGGAGCAGGAACTCAAGATGCCACCCTTCTGCCCGTCTCTCACACAAATGCCACTTAAGATTTGCCATTTCTAGGCCCCCTGTTAGATTATTTACCTTGCTATGAAGCTCCATCCCTTCCACTCCTACCCATGATCCCAAGTAGGAACCCAAGAAGCCTGGGGAAGAGAGAAAGGGTTGGGGGTGTTAATAGGTGGAAGGTCCAAGTTAATAGGTTAATAGGTCCAGGTCCCACCCAAAACCCTGGTCATCACTGGTAAGGGAACAGGGATGGGACACAGAAGCCCTGACTCAGATCTCAGAGCTGTAGAGGGCTACTTGGTTCGCTCTAAGCAGGCCAATGCCCAGAGACCAAGCTGGGGAGTGAAGAGGGGAGGAAGGAGAGAGCATGATGAAGTTTAGAAGTCAGTCTCGGATTGAAGGTCATGGCCAGTCCTCTCAGTTAACAGTCACAGGCAGCAACAGGAACGGGTGCGGGCTCTTCTGAAACTCTGGTAATTATAGGCTCTCAGGATTTCTGACCACGAGGGCCTCCCCCTCCTCTTTCCCCTGCGAAGCTTCCTTCACTTCCACAGGTCCCTGCTCCTCCAGGGGCGGCCAGCTGCGGGGGCTGGGCTCCACCGAGGCGGTGCTGTGGTTCTCAGCCTGGACCTGGGGGGCCTTCTCGTGGCTGAGCCCGGGCCCTTCCGTCTCCTCCCTGTTGGGCTCAGCCTCCTTAGGACGACGTTGGGAGGAATCCACAGGCTGGTCTCCCACGCTCCTTTTCGCCGAGACCTCTTCCTGCTCCTGCTCAGTTGTCTGCTCCAGGGTTGGCTTCTCCTCCTTGTCTCCGCCGCCATCTGCAGCCCTCTTTCTGTTCCCGGCGCCCTCTGGGGCCTTGAGACCCCGCGTGTCCCCGCAGCTCTTTTCCCGGGACACATGGCAGTCAGAAGCCTTGACAGTAGGGTTGTTCTCGATCTCCCACAACCCTTCGCTGAACCCTCTCCTCTTGTTGGGTTTGCCAAACTTCTCCTTGGACTCTTCATACGGGAAAAGGTTTTTGGGGCCCAGGAATGCCGTCTCGTGGGTCCCGAAAAAGAACACCTGGTATCTATTGGACCCATTCGTCTGTTCTATGCGGGCAGGCCAATGCACAAAGCCCTTCAACTTTGCAAACACCAAGTCTCCGCACTGGTACTTGCGCTGCTCGTGAAGCGGCATGGCGGAGGGCTGCAGACAGTTTGCCGTGACTGGAAAGAAGGGGCGACACAGTTTCCACGCAGCAATGGCGTCCGCCGAACCTCAGCGAGCGTGCGCCCTCTGCTGGAGAGTCACCACCTTTCTTACACCCGCCCCCCCACTTCCGACCTCTTCCTCATTGGAGGGCTTCAGTGCTCCGCATGCGCAGAGCAGACGGAGGCTTTGGCTCTGCAGCCCCGAGAAGATTCTAGAGCTTGGTATATCTGAAGCCCATTTGTGACCCCGCCATAGTTTAGACACCATGGTTACCTAGCCCTCAAGAAAATAAGATATTCCAGTTGTGCTAAAAGTGCCTCTTACAGAAGACAGCCCTAAGGCACGTGGTCATAAAGGCTGCCTAATTTCTCTGTGTCAGACTGGCCTAGAGATTGAAAAATGGGCCAATGGGCAAGAAGACCCACGAATACCACGTGGTTTATACAAAGCAGGAGATCCTGGGTGGTGAAAAAGAAAAACGAAAAGAAAAAAGTAAGTGCTTGGCTACTAGCTGTTACCAAGAAGTCTTGTGCTTCTTTCCTGTGTGTATAACATCTGTGAACCCAACAGGTGAACCCACTGTCATCAAATCAATTCCGACTCAGAGGGACCGTATACGGCAGGATAGGGCTTCCCTTTGGATTTCCGAAGCTATAAATCTGCATCTTCCGCCCTCAGAGCCACCGGGGGTTGAACTGCTGAGCTTGCAGTTAGTAGCCCAAAGAAAAACTTACTTCTTTGGCACCAAAAGCCACATATATGTACAATGTAGAGATTGCGTTGGTGAGCTGAGGTCAAGAAAATTGCACTGAGGATCAATTTTCCATCAAGACAATGCACCTGCTCGTTCTTGAAGGATGGCTAGAACTGACCTGGAAGAGAGAATTAAATTCATGAAAAACAGATTTGACACGTGTGCTCAAATTAAACATACAGTTGGGACCTAGAACTTACTAAAAGGAAAATCTCAGCTGGGAGACGCTACAGATTCTTCTGATATAAGTCTATCTTAAACTTATTTATAAGAACGTTTCAAGGAAACTGCAATTGCTACTCATCGTTCTCCATCATTTTTTTTTTTTTTGTCTTGTTAGCTAGCCATGAGCATGCACTCTGGAACTTACCCAAATGTGTCCTAATGCTACTCTTGGCTAAAATGGCAAACGCTTTTCTATGCTTATCATCTGTTTAACTTAGTTAAAAGTTTCACCCTAGTGTAAGTAACAACAGCCAACAGAGAAGCAGAACCACTTTAGTGCATGCGATTTTTCACTTTTTTCATTTTTCCTGGCTTGCTGGATTGGATTTTCCATTTCTCTTCTGGCGGTAGAGACCAGTCTGGACAAGGGCAGTAACTCTCTTCTACAAGGTGATCGATACAGATACAGATACATACACACACATATAGGCATGTATACACAAACACATCCTGATGACTGAACAAGTTCCTTCTGTGTTTCCAATACGTCGTTTTCCTAGTGAATTTATCTTCTCTACAAATATTTTAAAATAAAAAAAAACAATGCCATTGAGTTAATTCTGAATTGTCATGGCCTTATAGAAAAGAGTAGACTCGTCCCATAGTGTTTCCAGGCTAGCAGATATTTACAGAGTGAATGGTAGGTTTGAACCACCAACCTTTTGATTAGAAGTTATGTCTTTATCACTATGTCACAGGGCATCTTATAAATATCCACTGTTTTGCAAATAGGGAGCATCAGTAATTCAGTGATT